>CAJPEV010000413.1:104266-126986 GCA_905338385.1 Darwinula stevensoni
GGGGGGCGGTGGGGGGGGGGGGGGGGGGGGGGGGGGCGGCGGATGCATTTAGACCAGAGTTGGGAGGGGCTTCAGCCCCCCCCTCGTTACGCCGCTGGCTATGATTAACAATACCCCCCCTCCCTTCCCTACTTTGCTTACCTGCAAGGCTTCAAAGGTCTGAAAGAGACTGTAATGATTGCAGTTATTTTGGACTAAGACTCGAAAATTTCGTCGCACTTATGCCGCAGTGAGCCTGGGTTAATGGCAGTGGACATCAGAAACGAATAACGGTATGCCTCTGGCCGCGGTACCCGTGAAATCTCTGGGAGTCGCTTTTGAAACCTGGAATTCCTGACAACTTAGTAGTACTATGGAACACTATAGTTTCTATAGCTCGCGCTGACCGTACAAACCCCCGGATCTTACAGAATTGCGCTTTTGCAAACGCTCTCCCTCCGGATCGTGAAAAGAGAGGTGGTATGAAGCAAAAGAGGACCGAGCGATAGGTTTTGGCTGGTACAGTCCAGTTCGTACCACGTGTGCAAATGATAAGAATCTATCCAAGTAGAAAAGAGCGGCCCAAAGGTTGTTCGCATGTCGCATAAGATACACTTCATTGTAAGTCTATTCAAGTCATCGATGACGCAGCCTTATACTCTGAACAGGCCCACCAGCAAACCGGGAAATTTCCCGGTCCTTTGTCAGCAATTTCCTGGAGGGCCCCTAGGTCGCTAGGCCGACCCTGACCTGTCATGATGAATTGAGCGAGTTTCAGTCAGTTGTTAGTCGCCACCAGGAAAGACAAGCGTCTCTGTTTCCAGTCTGTATAGAGTGGGAATTAATTTGTGCCATACCATCATGCGTGTGATTATTCTTTCATCCCAGAATGCCGTTTTTTGTAGAGGTTAAAAATAAAAATTCATCTAAATAAGGAAAATATGATTGAGCAAACACACTGATAGATTAACTATGTAGTAATTGGAGTGGTAGTTACACTGATTTGCTTCAATGTAGCTTAGGTGTAGTCAACTTTTTCGGTTTGACCGAGAGATCTCCGTTAGGAAATCAGGGAGTTTCATGGTCAAACCGCAGAAGTTGGGAAGCTTAACATAGCTGCCAGTTATAACTACCCTCGGCACTAACAATTTAACTAGTGGTTTCACTTTTCAAGAGATTGTAGAGAAACTAGTTCGTATCCTGTATCCCTTTTTTTTCAATAATAAAATGAGAAAGTAAGAGAGGGACAGGTGTCTTTCTCTTGAGAAGTCTTCTGTTTTTGTTGTTTTTTGTTTTAAATCCGTTCCAACATTCACTGGCCTAATTAGAGTGTTTCGCAGAAATTATTTTCATGCATTTGACACTGTAATATGTGAGTCTCACTCCAGTAACTCATTCTAACGCTAATTTGAAATGGTCCTATCCGAGCGAAATACCGATGAGGGGGAAGAAAGTTTGAAAAATAACTATTCGTGGTAAGTCATTACAGTAATAAGGAACGAAAAGAAAAAAAAGCTAAGTACAGCCACAATTATGTAATTTAAGGAATGAATCACAAATATGTGATTTAAAGAAGTGACTACCGCATGACTGATTTGGTTTGGATGTAGTTACGTCATTCCGGTTATCTTTGGAACCAATAAACTGCTTGTTGAAACTGCTTTGCCAGAGGTAGGTATCTAGTTCTGAAGTAGGTAGTGTCCATCACTGAGCAAAAGTGCATCATTGAAAGAGACGCAGCTTCTGGGTCATATTGACCTAGGTGTACTACTGTGTATGTGGAAAGAAAAGGTACCGTACACTGCGGACTGCGTAGGGTTAACGAGTTTTTCGCGGACGCACCAAGAATCGATTTTTTGGCGATTTGGCACTCGACCCGGTGAATCCACTCGGTCAGAGATCACAAGAAACTGGCAAAGTAGCAATTTAACTTTTTTGAGGCTGTTCTAAACGACTCGCGTTCTACTTAAATCCGACCGGTTCGGGTATCGCTTTGCTTGTGTTCCAGATGCGCAATATACAATGGCAGCCGGGGACTGTTGCAGCAGTTTTCCGAATGGGGCGGCCATTTTCATCCTGATAAAGCAAAAAAATTTGTGATATCATACCATATAATCTTATATATCTACAAAAGAGTTGCTTCATATATGCCTAAAAGCTTGCAAAATTTAAAGCATTGCAGCATGATTTACAGCACGTTGAAGTCAATAGCTTGGCTTTTTTTTTGAGCCACCCTGTATAATTCTTCATCCCTCTTGGACAGAAAGCCAGCTCGCTAACTTTTCGACAAACCTTTAGCTCGATGCATGGGCATCTGCATGTATCAGTGCGAGCGAGTCAGCCGATTCCGCGAAGATAGGAACTACGCAACACGTTTCGCCCTATGAGGTGCCGCATTCTGAAGTGGGTTCAGGTTGATTTTAATCTTTGTCCGTCACACATCCGTGATGAGTCATCGTGGGATCATTCTGTTATCATTTGTGCTGGCTTTGCCGGCTTTGAACCTCTGCGCTCAATAACCGTTGCGCTAACCCAGCAGGAGAGACAGACACGACGTGAAGAAAGTCGCCGTATTGCGTTATCTTTACCGGAGACTCGGATTAGAGGACGGTAAACCGTTTAAATTCACGGTCCACGGCTGTGGATCCGTATCTCATTACTGGTGACTGTTCTATGATCCGAATTAACGTTGTACGCTTGTAGGGCGAACCTGGCCTTAGGGACCCTTGGACGCGATCCGCGATCGAGCTTTCAGAATACTCGAGTCACGAGTAGAGCTTACTCTACAGAGTAGAGTTGATGAGACGTTCTCAAGTCTTTTGCCTCCATGAGGGGCATAGGCATGTACTGTCACATGATCCGAATGCAAAAAGAAGTAACTAACCTGACTGAATGATTTTCTAGATGCTGTTGATTCTTTACACATTACATTCACAGTTCATCCTGTTTACTCTGGATCAGATTAACGTGGCAGTTACGTAAGAACCTGTCTTTTTGTTTTGTTTTTTGTGCCTCCGCCCTGTTGGTTTCGAAGGACATCAGGACGAAGGTTCTTATCAACAAATCCAGTCAGGCCCTTAATTAAATTTGGGTGGGGAAAGCAGAACTAGTACCCAAAACTTTGTGGTTTTGGACCATTTCTCCGAACACTTAGCTTTTCCATGTTGACCTTTCTTACGTGTATCAGATGCGGTATGCCCTCCTGCAGACATGATGACATTAACGTGATAGATTCCTCCGGTAGCTTCAGTGGAAGTAGTCTAGCTGAAGGTGAAGCACAGTCCGTAACCTGAATTACCTTCCGGAGATACAGGATTCTTTCCACCCTCGGGAAATCCGAGAGGGGAATCCCTGCCGTAGGCAAGGTCCTCGCTCACCTTCTCGCCCCCTCCCTCCCCTTGTCTCATTCGTTGCTAATCCCTCCTTGTCCTCGACGCTCATGCCTGGGTATTGACACGTTTTTCCGTGTTCGTCGCCGAGTGTCGTCCGGATAGCGAAAGGCTATGGCCACGGAACGTAGTAAAAAGAACCGTGCCAAATGCGGTGAAACGAAGGGATTCTCGTGGTCGAGGCTCAAGCGGATTTTTCGAACCCATTCCAAGTTGATGAACCTCTTCAGAAGTCGAAGAAATAATTCGAAGGTGAGTCGTCCATTTCCGCGATGGAATCCTCAGAAAGGCATGGTTGTAGGGCTTCTCTGTAGTAGGATGGGACGAATGTTAAGTGAGTTCGGGCTTGGCTTGTATTTTCGTTCGGTTACAGTTAGCCGTCATAAGATTAGTTTGTCTGAAAGAGGGTTATAGCTTCGGTTCGCATCCCTGTAATCCCTGAACCCTTAATAAGCTTGAAGCAAACTGTACCCTTGAGCAAAGTTGATTTATTATGAAAGTTGGCGCCTAATTTCTCAACTGCATTTGAATTTATATGCTATCCTTCCCCAAACAGCAATTTCCCCCATACTGAAAAAGCTCTTTGAGCAAGCAGACGTGTCTGGCATCGCCAAATACTATATTTCCTATTTCCTGACAATGCCAGCACTGATTCTTTTTCTCTTCGACATTACACGTTTGTCGTGACATGCGCAGACGCCAAGTAACAAGGTTAGGACTGCTCGGGACGTCCCTTCTCGCTCTGCTACATCGTGTGCCAAATTCAAGTTGTTGAATGCCATACACACCGCGATAGATCCACAGCGACGACTCCAACTTTAAAGCCCAAGAGTTGAATATTTTTTTTTACTGCGATTCTTTGCTATCAGCCAATGCCACAAATGAAAAAAAGTAGTTTCCCATCGTTTCGATGCCTGCAGGTAAAACCCTCGACCGTGTGGGGGAGAAGAGCCCCATCTTCAATTCAGGCTATACAAATGCAGGTGTAGTTCCCTGAATTGTTGGATAAGGAGCCCCCACCTCGGTGATGTCATTCAAGAATTTTCCATGTCATCTTTCTAGGTTTCACTCTCTGGTTTACTCCCGATTACAAATGTCCATTTCTCGTAACACAGTCGCCTTCCTTCTTGGAAGCGAGATGGACCGATATGGCAGCATCGAAGAGGCCATTAACTCTGAAAACTGTCGCTGGTCTCTGTCGTTGGTCTGAATCGAGTCATTTTGCTTGGTGAGCCTCTTTGAAACCTCTGTCGCTACGAAGGGGAAGAAAAAAAGGCATTGTGGCGTACCGCAGGTTATGTATAACCTGTTAAAAATCGTAAACATGTAGTAGCGAAACGATAACTTTCTTCTTCCCGTAGGAGAATTCAACAGTTAAGAGAAACGGGTGCATGGCTTAGTCGTAACAACTTGAGGTAGAGCATCTGGTCGGCGACCTGAGGTTCCGAATTTGACCCTCCTATGTCCTGGGAAGCCGAGCCTGGCACTCACATGACCTCATCGCACATGGCAAGCAATGGGATGGAGAGGGCGGGGGGGGGGGGGGGGAAGGAGCTTCAGGGTTTCAGCCCCCTAACTCTGGTCAAAATGCATCCGCCACCCCACTCCCCCTAAGGAGATGTCGGGGAAATTCTTTCTCTCCCCCCCCCCCCCCTCGGTTCCCTCTAGCCCAGGGCTTCCCAACCCAGGGGTCGCCAAGGTCATGTTTGGGGTCGCGAACCGGCAACTAAATGCCATGTTACGTTTTTTCTTTGCGATTTTAGCGCATAGGTGTGGGAGCCTGTCGAACTTCAGCCAGTGCTTGGGGTCCCGAACGGTACGGTCGTGATTTTTGGGGTCGCGCATGAAAAAGGTTGGGAAGCCCTGCTCTAGCCCCTTTGGCGAAATCCTGGCTATGCCACTGGTGGCAAAGCATCACGGGGCACAGGTGCCTGAAAATGCCTTCTGATAGCTTGTATCATTCACAAATCACATATCGAAATCACCCTTAGCGAATCGCACTCGGCGTGGAAGTCCTGGTAAGAATTATAGCGTCCCCTACATCGTTGTTGGCAGTATCTGACTCTTGCTTTTTTTGTCTTAATTCTCATATCGTCACGAACTTGTGCTCTGATATAGACCCAGCACATTCAGAACTCAGTTATGATGATGATGATGTAGTGATTCCTCTCATATTGAGGGATTACATTATGAAGAGACGACAGAATCGAAGAGGATGAGAGGAGGGTGGATTCTCGTCGGTAGGGTCGTTCTTCCTGGGAACTCACCACAGCCTCATCAGATTTGGGAGAGCGTGGACCTGCGTACAGGGCCATGTGACCAACTTCTAGAGAATGGACGCGCTGCTGACGTAGGCCCCAGCATTCAGAGCAGGAAGTAGATTTGGTCACCAAGATAGCAGTGTATTCGAACACGTGTTGTATATATCTATATCTTTAATACTTTTATCTTAAGGTATTTTGAATCTCTATCTCAAGCCCTTTTCAAGCTGAACGCTGTCCTTTATTCGAGATGCATGACCGATCTCGAAATCCGCAATCTAGTATATTGGTGGCATCATTTGAAAGTTGCGGCACTGTTCCAAAGGGCGAGATACCGTTCCACTTGAGGTATTATTATACTACTTATCATTGAGTTTGTGCTTTCGCTGTTTATCAATTAAATTGGTTAGTTATTTTGGAAGTAGTGGAGGAATGCTTGAGTGAGTCAACTTTCTTCATGCACAGTCTCTCCTTTCTTAGATATATCAGGGATATGTTGCGAGTTAGTGTGGAATATCATCCTTATCTCAGCTGTCACCTGACTCCACTCTTACGTCACATGTCTTGAATCTTGTTTCCCGTCACGTATCCAGTTATGGCTCTTTCGACATATCTTTGCTGTTCTTGTGAGCACCGTGCTTCGATTCAATTGTTTTACTATGCTCCAGCAAGCAGTAAGCATAGAGAATAGTTGGAAATTCGCGTTTTATCGCTGACGGAGAATGCTAATGACCATCTTGTTTTGCTGTTACACGTCGTGGGTCTGATGGTATCTTTTGGAGCCATTGACGCCTGTGGATGCGATCAGTTGGTATGAATGTCCCTGGACTGTAGAATGCCTGAATAGATCAATACTATATTGGGAACATTTTGGCCTTTAACGGGTAGGCGGGGAGTATCGACGGTGACGTCACGGAAGTCACGAGGCCTGGAGTCGAAACTGACGGTGAGACTCCCAGATGAGCGGTTGTCGTCCAGACATCCCATCAGTCTACCTCTTCCAATTCGATTCTTAGTCTGTTCAGCCTTTTCGGTTCCCTTCCTCTCCCTAGTAAGGGTACTCGTGGGTGAATTGTTCTCCTTCGAAATCTTCTGCCGATATATACGCAAAGGCTTCAAACGTAAATTATGATATTACAAGTGATATAAATTATCAACCAGATCTGCATGGTTGGACCCCGTGCATTATCTCATCGTATCTTAGTACGCCTTCGGAGTCTTGAGTCTCTTTACTATGTATATATAACAGGTGCCGTGAACGCGAGTGTCTCCTTTGTAGCAGCAATTGCGTTGCTGAAATATGCTTGTACTCTAATGACGTGAAATCGTGGATATCATGGCAATAGGGGTAAATTAGCGAAATAGAGTCCACCCATCGTATTATTCTGGTTGACATCACTCGCATTCCCTTTTAGTTCCAGTGGTCATCATGGGAAGCGTGAAATCCCCTTACGAAGAAGTGTCGGTGACGAAGGCTCGGTCTACTCGAAGTGATAGTGTCAGTTGTAGTGCGTTTCAGCTCATGAAAAGTGCGTATCACTTAGGAGCCATGTTCTCGAACGTCAGTAAGCCAACTGACAATCTGGAGCATACAGGGAATAAGTACCTGGATGAGACCTGCCTCTTTCTCATGAATCTCTGGACGAAAGAAGAGGTAACAATCTGAGCATTGCTATGCTATTCCCTCGAGACGATGGTCTCCCGAGTTTCCAATGGAGGCTGCAGCTAGGAGCCCCAAAACTTGGGTCTTGATACATAGATTTTATCGATTGACTGCCAACTCTTTTCCCATTGAAACTATTTAAATAAACACATGTCACGTTTTCTAAGTGTGACAAGCCCCATAAAAACCACAAGTAAAATAGAGATCTCTAATCCTGGTCTAGTCATGATGTATTTTATGATCTAGGAATCTCCACGTTAGGAATTCTGAACTAATGAAATTCAGCATCTTAATAGATGTCTGGTTTGTCTGCACTTGATGGAAGTTCAACTCTCAAGGTGCCTGCATCATTGCATGGATGCCGTTAAATATTTGCTTTCATTATGAGTTTACATTGAAAGTATAAAAGTATGAGGAGTTCAGTCCATGCTTGTGCTCTATCAGTGTTCACATTGGTATTCAGTTGAATGCACCAGAAGTCTTCTGTCGCCCCAATGCTTATGATGTTCATTGTTTTCATGTTTTGTTCATCAAGTTTAGGTTTGTGTGTTTAAAATTTGTTCCCGAGGATGTCATCTTTCGTAGGACTTCTCTGGTTTTTATTCTTAGCTTTTGTTCTCTGATTCTTGACATTCCATGATTTTTTTTGTTCAGTTATTGATGATAAAGACAACCATCCATGACTGGTAATGCTTTTGTGCCCTAGGTGGTTTCAGCGAGTGAAGATGAGGTCCACCAAGCCCTTTATGGGTCCAATACTGATGATGGGTTTATTCCTGACATGATAGGAGACTCAGAAATCATGGATCTCAAACGTCGCAAGCATCTCATTCGAGTCATACCTGCTCGTTGCCAAGGTTGCTTTATTTTTTTTAGTCATAAGTTATGTCAAATGTTAGGACTCTGAAAACCATTTCAAAGATGGAGAGTGTTTGACGACCTGATTTAATGAAATGGATTGTGTTAGCTGGTCAGATATAATGCCTTCCTGTTCTGATTGCAAAATGAAGGGCAATGACTGCGCCAGGTATATGCAAGACCTTGTGGGGTTTTCCTTCCCATGCCATGTCCAAGTGTAAGGGGTAAGATTGGTATCGCCCAGATATTCCCCATCCATCCTTCACCCCTTCCCAATTGATGTTATTTACATGTTGTTTACATGTTGGTAACCATAGGAAATTCAAGATTCTCCCATGCACATACATGGATTATTCATTGTCCTACTTAGCCCAGTAAAGTTTTGCAAAGGCAAAATTTTAAATCATCCAGATGTTAGTTTTATTAGAATATTATATTTTTTATTGTATAATGTTATTTATTATATTAATATACTACATTATATTATCTTAAAATATCTTGATTGAATCCTTTTTTTGATCTGCTGAAGTATGAACCATTTCAGGTCCATGATGTATACTTTCAGTAATGTGTCAAAGCAGTGTTGTAGGTGTCATTGTGTCAAACTATAAAACAGCTTCTCAGGCTCTTTCTCATTGCTGTTAACATAAACATGATGAAATTTCCTCCATAAAAGGATACCCATGGAGATTGGTGTACAGCACATCCAGAGATGGGTTCTCTCTATCAAACCTGTACAGGAAAATGGAAGGTGCAGATTCCAGTATTCTCTTGGTCATTGAAGACACAGGGCTCAATGTGAGTGTGGAGGATCTTGTTGCATGATTTCTGGATTTCCTTGATTTGCTTGGTGAGACTTCATAAGGTGCTCTGTGCTCTCTAGGTTTTTGGAGCTCTTCTCTCAGATCCACTTGTGGTGGCAGATCACTTTTATGGGACTGGAGAGAGCTTTCTCTATACTTTTGCTGCAGATAACTTTCAGATCTTCAAGTGGTCAGGTGACAATGATTTCTTCATTCGGTGTCACCCAGACAGCATTGCAGTTGGTGCTGGCGAGTGAGTTTTCTCTAATGCACTCCCTGTTCATCCTATGCATTTAAGTTATTGTTGGGGCTAAAATGAGGACTTTCATGTATCTTATAGTGGACACTTTGGTCTGCTTTTGGATGAAGACTTGAACAATGGAAGAACGGAATCTTGTCTCACATTTGCCAATGATCCTCTCTCTCCAAACAAGGATTTTGTTATCAAAACTCTGGAATGCTGGTCATTTGACTGAATGCTGCAAGACTCTTGAGAATTTTGGTATTGTTGGATTGAAGGTAGAGAAAGAAAATCAGGGACTCAAAAAATTTGAAGCTCAGGCATGCCAAGGAAAATAAGAAAACAAAAAGAATCATCTTTGGTGATGAATTGATGCCACGGAGAAGGGAAATCAGTTGTGTTTGGGTCACTATACCTATGTGATTTTCACACACTTTTCTTCATCCTGAGGTGGCAACAAGCAAGATGGGCACCATGGTCCTCTTTTTCACATACTTGATGGCTTCACGTCACGTCTCACAACATGGTGCTGGAATGAAATTTTTGTGGAGTTTTCAATTGGGGGAAATCCAGTCTCTCATGCATGAGACTTGTAGTCCTTTCGTTATTGTGTCATATTCTTGTTCATTTGTCATCATTTTTGGCTGCAAGATGAAATACATTTGTTGGGAGAGGTGTTAGTGGTCATGCAACAGTGCTTGATCCAGCTTATGATTGTCTTGCTTACTCTCTTTTTTTCTCTTTTAAAATGAGTCTCTGTGGGTGTTTGAGTGTGATTGAGACCTTGTTCTCCCTCATCTCCCCTGCTGTTGTCTCTCTCAATCTTGTACCATCCTGGCATCGGATACTTACATTTCTTGAATCAGTGTTCACTGTGGCATATGTCAAGAGATCTGCTATGGTAACTGTGTTCTGAAGCTTAATAGCATTCTTGTGAAAATTTTCTGTTAAGCCTTTCAAGAGGTGAGGGAAGGACAGGGTCATAATTAAGGTCTCGTTTTTCATCCATTCCCCAAAAGACATTCCACTTCTAAGAGTAGTTTATTATGGGCATAATGAAACTACGGCTTTTTTTCATTCCTGCCTTTTTTTCCCTAAGAGGCAATGTATTTTTTTTTTTACCTGTTTCTCCTCTTTTTTTTTTTCCTCTCTCTCAAACCATTCAGTACAAAACTTTCTATCCATGAAAGGTGCTTGAAAAAAGATTATAGCCGGTGTGAAACTCCTGATCCCTTTTCAGTTTGATTAAATCTTGTCCCACAAGATTCTGCATTGATGAATTTTCTCCCAATTTCCTATGGAAATTCAGCATGTGGCAGTCCTATGTAATGAGCTCTTGAAAAATAAGCTCACTAAGGTCCCTATATTCCTGTATGAACAAATGAGTCTTTTTGTAAGTGTGTTTCCACTGCCTGGTCCCAAGCTGTTTTTCTATGAATTTGGGTCAGTCCTTTCTTGAGTCAATGTTGGGGTATTTTTTTCATCATGGATGTGTTGCAGGCTTCCCTCTGTCCGTTTCTTGTTCTTAGTTGTGGTGAGACAGAGAAAATCAAAGGGACAGAGGAGGTTGAAGGCACATGCAGACACGCTTCTGTGGACCCAAGGCTTTTGCCAGACTGTGGTAGATTCTATGGATGTCACAATGGAGATGCAGTATATTCCAAGATCTAGAATAAAGTCGTAGTGTTTTTCAGGACCTTTGTCTTGCTCCTCAATTCACAACCTCACCTGAAGCCCTTCAAGGGCCAGGAATCTCCTTTATTCTTCCCCTTTCAGTTAGACATTTCAGAGCAGAATTCCTTGAGGCACCTCCATACAGGGTCGGACTGGCGACCTAGGGGCCCCTGCAACCCCGCAAACCCCCATAATGCAGACCAAGGGGTCCCACACCGGGTACAGGGGCTCTTTGGTCTGGGGGCCCCGTGGGAAATTTCCCGGTATCCCGGTGGGCCAGTCCGACCCTGCCTCCACGATTGGAGCTCAATTTCGTTTGTGTCATTAATGGAGGTCCTCTTGCCTCAAGCTTCACCAATGTTTACAAATTGTTTAACCAATTGTTTCACCAATGTTTACATTCACAAATGTTTAATGCACCTCACAAAATGACCTCGATATCTGGTTTTCGCGGGACTTAGCCACTTAAGTTTTTCAAGGAAGTATGCGAGTATGCGGCAATCAGAAAGTGTCATATAGGAGCATAGGAGTGGATGGCCAACAGAAGGCCTCTGCAAGAATCAGATGTTACTGGAGGGATCCTTTTCGGATTCAGCCGGATCTAGAGTGGTTGACTAGTAGGAAACAGTTCCATAACTGTTCAAGGTTGAATGGAAGGTTGGAGCCTGTTAGAACCTTGAACTAGCGGCTTACAAAACGTTTATGTTACGTTGGAAGGATGACGGTAATCTTCAAGGCCTGACGAGAAGAAAATAATGATCAACTATTAGTATCACTGGTACATAAATACTTGGAGTGATTTAACTTTCTCCTATGAGCATGAGGTTTCTGATCGTGGATTGGTTGGTACATACAGTTGTAACCGGGGGAATGAAGGAACAGAGAGAGAGAGAGAATCACCATGCTGCAGTGGCTCAAAGACCCAATGAGAGGCCTGACCAGTAAAGTTGGATGGATAAAAAATCGAAGCTACTGTATGCATTACAAATAATCGTTTCAATGGATTCTAGAAAAGCAATCAGGTTGCACACGCTTACTGAGCGTGTAGGTAAACTGTAGACAATACAGGAACATGCTTAGAATATCGGATGAGTGATCCCCATCTTCACAAGGACGCCAGCCAGGAAGTGAAGAGGGACAAACGGTTTCATGACTTTCATTCCCTTCGGACATGCGTCACCCTACACGGTCAATGAAGGACGAGACGGCCATGGTGAAGTCAAAAAGGTGGAACCGATTTGAAATGCAATTTTCACTGCAGCACTGGCCAAGAATTACCGCGAGAATTCACTTAATGTGTCTCGTAACCGTTGCCTCTCCGCGGCCCCAAAATGAGACCCTGCCTACAAACTGGCCCTCCTCTTGTTGCCAACCTCTCAGCTCGCGAAATGGAGTGTTACAACAACGGACCATTCCACCCTTCAATTCTACGTTACCTATGAGCTATATTTCCTCGGCAAGTATTCATCATCGTTCGTCCCGCTTCCACCGTAGAAACAGGTTTAGAAGGCCAAGAGTAAAGCTTCACCTTCATGGTGCATGTAACAATGTAAAACCCTGCATCAAGTATTCAAAGTATTGCTTCAGAAGTGAATCGCTGTTTCCCTTTTTCCCTCTGAACATCAGGTGAGCCCCTGAAGCGATCCCATTCACAAGTGTGGAAAATCGTTTCCAAGGAATCCACTCAGGCCTTGACCTCGATGGTAGAACTGAATCGCGATGCTCTTCAAATATAGGGTGGATTTTTGAACAGAGAACTATCCGATAATACAGCTTTATTCTGGGGAAAATACATATTTCCTGGAAATAAAGCAGCATTATCGGATAGCATATCGGTTCTCTGTTCAAAAATCCACCCTTAGGCTTACGTGGGTAGGAGGTCATTGGAGTGTAAAGCGTAAATTCTGTAACAGGGCACTCTCCTTATGCAATCAGTTCGTTCTTTCTTGCTCCCGGTAATTGAAATCCTGAAATGACACCCCCAGCGCAAGACGAGTTCGTGAGTACCTGCGTTTGAGTCGGTTTAGTCGTTATGGCTGAACGGTGAACTGCATGGAGCGTCACCAGCAGAGTTGCAAGGAGCATATCCTCAACCGCGCACTCTCATCCTCCGAAAGTACTGGGAAAAATAGATGGCACAATCATGGCAAACTCGCGGGGTCTTGGGGTTTGGAAGGGATTCTACCGATTTCGGAGTTCTTGCGGGGCCATGAACGTGAGTTTTTTTTTTAGGGTGGGGAACCGTATGGGGAAAGGCTATGTACCGCGACGGTTCATACTGCAGCTCTCTATCGAGCTTTTTGTTAAACACGTGATAAAAAGTGAGAATGACCTACTGCCCATCGAAGAGTCGAATAAAATGCGCGTTTTGTCGATTTGTCTATGCCCTCTTTGAATCTCGATTATTCTTGAAGATCACAAAGATTCGGAAATTTCCTATGAGATTCCAATTATGAGAGCGCTTCGACGAAGGTACGAAAGGACATGGCATGCTCGAGAACGGCAATGGGATCGATGTGTTTGCTGCTTCCAGTGTCGATTTCTCTGCGCATCGGGTCCTCCCAGAGGACGGTCTAAATTTTCGGGTGTCGCGAAATCGCTCGACGATCGGCTGTTCATCGATCGACCACTGCGACGAGCCAACACGAAGTTTATTGCCGAAATGGCGATTTTGGGATCCGCGTTTCAACGAACGCTGTCGTCGTCGGAAGAATCCCGACCCTTCATCCACTCCTGGTCCACGATCGCGTTCAATTTCATTCTCTTCGCGGGGACCGGTTCCAGGATCGACAGGACGAGAGCCCTGGCCGGTTGCGAGAAGGCGGCGAGGACCCGATCCGGAAACTTCCACGTCCGACTCTCCTGCTCCCGGAGGAGCTTCTTCGGGTTCTTGTTCCTGAACGGCATGAGCTGACACATCATGACGTAGAGGATGACGCCCAGGGACCAGACATCAGACACGAGAGGGTCGTATGGCCGGCCGCGGAGGATCTCCGGTGCACAGTAAGCCCGGGACCCACAGTAGGTGGCGCTCTTTTCCTTCTTCCCCGTGTACGATCTGACGGGGCGAGCGAAGCCAAAATCCGCTATCTTCACGTCGTTGCTTTCGGTCAACAAGACGTTCTCGCATTTGAGATCCCGATGAGCCCATCCGTGGCCGTGCAAATAATGCACTCCGGATGCCAGCTGTCGAAACCACCTCTGCACCCTCCGCTCGGGGATGTTAGAAGTTTTCTTGACGTAGGCCAACAAAGTACCGTTGGACGCGTACTCCATGAACACGTAGACCTTGCTCCTCCTCGACAGGATGCTGTGAGTGACGACGACGTGCGGGTGGTCGATCCACCGCACGATCTCCAGTTCCCGAGGGAAGAACTTCTCCATGAAATCCTCCTTGAGCTTCTTGACGTCGATGACCTTACAGGCGAGTTTCTCGACGCGTCCGTCGTATCGTCGGTAGGAAGCCGTGCGGACCTCTCCGAACGCCCCTTTCCCCAGCAGGCTCCCAATCTTGTAGCCTCTCCCGGCGAGGATCGCCGCTTCGGCCAGTTCCTCCTTTTCGTCGGCTGTTAATTCCTCTTCCAACGAGTTCATCCCTTCCTTTCACCGCTCGTCCAGTCGGGCCTGCCTATGCGTACACGTGAGGTTCGTTTAGCTTTTATGCTCCCGGAAGCTCGCCGAACGAGTCGCGGAAATCAATCAAGTTTATGCATGGATCGACTTAATCTTTTCAGTCACGTATTCATCAGTATTTATAATTTTACACTAAATGCAATTTAAATACAGTGGGCCCTCGATATCCGTCGACTTCCCAATCCGTCGTTTCTCATATCCGTCATGTCGCCACTTGTCTCAACTAGTTTAATGCTCAAGTGTATGACTTCCCGGGAACGAATTATCATTATAACATGCGATTGCGAGTGTATTGCTCCGTATCCGTAGTTTCCTTATCCTTCGCACTTTTAAGAAACCAATTAACGACGGATATTGAGGGCCCACTGTATATATATATATATTCGTTCTTTATTAAACTAGGACTCAACATTATATATATATATATATATATATATATTAATTTTAGGTAAAATCCCTGAGGGCACTTTTTTTCGCACAAGGCGCATTTTCCGGAATCTTTTCTGATCCAATGAAAGAGAGAACTAAAGAAAGTTGAAACTTTGTTCAGGAGTTTCTTCGATCGCTGAGTGCAGGTCCTATTTTTTCGAAAATGACCTCGAATGGCAGATTATGAAGAGGTTAGGCGCAAACAAGAAACAATCGAGTAATTATTTCGATGAAAATATCGTTCGTTCTCTCTCGACACAAATTTCGACTTTTAGCACGTTTTTGCAACTTTTGAAATAAATTAATGAATGAATCACTATCAGGGCCGTATCTAGGATTTCATTTCGGGGGGGGGGGGGGGGGAATATATATATATATATATATATATATATATATATATATGGATTAATGAAATGCTGCAGTATTACTGAACTTGACTGGGGAGTCCAAACAGGTCGATCCATGCGCAGCACACCCGTTCGTGACAAAGCCATGCCATCGTAATTCTGATGCATGAAGCCTCATGAGAAAACATGGAATTTGAGGAATCCTTGGAAAGTGGAATACAAGAGATAGACGAAGAGGACTGTCTCCATATCGAGGCAGTCGCTGTCAAGGATACGGCGAGGGAGACTGTTTCAGTCCGGAACGGGGACGCTACTCCAAAACATTGATTCTCACTGCGGGGGACGAGCGTTTCCTTGATATGCACGAAATAGCTCCGCGGGACACCCTCTCTAATTCACGCCATTCCTGCATGCCACCCGTAGCGTTCCGGAGGGAAAACGCAGGAACCCTTCATATCCACGATCCCCTCCGACTGAAATCTCATCCGTCATCTGTAGCGGACAAGATGCACTTGAACGTCGGAAGCGTCGGTAGGAGATAACCGATCGCTCCATCTACGTGAGAGGGGATTTTCAAGAGGATTTCTGAGTGCGCAAGCAGTTGAAGAGGATTTCTGCGAATTGCGATTACCGCATACAAATCCGTATCCATAATTTTTTCCTGCAGATTACGTCTCTTGCTACGTCCCAGCATGTCATCTTTTTGCCTCTAATAATTCATTCCGTAATGTCATAACGTAATTTATATTTTTAGGTTTATCAAACTTTTCTAACAAATATTCGCTGTTACAGTAAATAGGACGACTTTTTAAAATCCCGGTTACCGACAACGGATCCACCTTCCATCCATGTCGTTGATGAACCCACCAAGCTGAGATGCAGCTAGATATATAAGGCACTGGCAAGGAATAGTGATATGGCCAGCTGCTCTGGCGCTACCCTGTTACCAGTGTTATCTACTGTCTGACTTTGAGATTTAAAAACTAGTGAGTACACCTCTGCTAGCGCAGCATGGGCTCTCGAGATGAACTCACTTGGAGACCTGCCCATGCGCATGCTCCGTGGAATCGTTTCAGAAGGAAAAACTCCTCAGGAGACGTGCCGTCGTAACTCGAGTAAACTCTACCCAAACAGCATGTTTATGTTAATTTTACGTAAAATGAATGTAAATTTTTTGTCCATTTTATATCATTTTTACGCAAACCATTGTCAAGAAAATGTCAACATGTTTGCAGAAATGTCACCTCTGCTTACCTGCTGTAAAATACAGATACGTCTGGAAGCAAGTAAATTCATGGAATCCTAGGGATACTCCAAGGCCCCATTGTTGGCNACCATTGTCAAGAAAATGTCAACATGTTTGCAGAAATGTCACCTCTGCTTACCTGCTGTAAAATACAGATACGTCTGGAAGCAAGTAAATTCATGGAATCCTAGGGATACTCCAAGGCCCCATTGTTGGCCACCCAGTCCAAGTAACTCCCTGCATACAAGCTGTGACGAAAAGAAAAAGAATGCACATGTCTCGTCTGACGAGGATGGATTGGAAAGGAAAGAAGGAAAAGGGATTTCCTAACATGATTTTGTCATATCCAAGTGGCCGGAGATAGTTGATGGCGACCCGTGCCCTTCGACCGGATCGGCATGTAATGATCACACCTTGACCGGGGGGATCAGGTCTTGCGAAGCCATACGTCTCTTGGAAATCCTTATCCTCCAGACGCCAAGCTTCCTTTAATTCGTGCACTGCATTGGGAGGGGAGAGAGACTTCCCAAGATAATATGTTTCCCTGTATAGAATGCCTCTGGGAATGCTGCCAGCTGGGATCCCTTGGATTCAGATCCAACTACGCAATATTCCTTCATGGTACAAATAAAATGGAGAGGGAACTCACACGGCAGAACATATGAAGTGGGAATCTTGCCAAATTTCATGACTTCTGTGACATTTCGGACGTCTATGAGCAGTACACGCCGGCTCTCCACGGCCATTCGCAGCCCATCATACGTAATGGCTAAGGGACATTGAATGAGTTCCATAACCAAAAAATAAGCTTTTACTAGGATCATTGCAAGAGAGAATGATGCATAGGCGCATTGATGAGCATGCAATGGTTTGACCTGAAGATTTGTCACATGTCTAGGAGTCCGTCACACCGCCTGTTGCTAGCAGCTATTGTTCCTATTTTTGCAGTCAAGATTGTATGCATACTAATTGAAATATACGCATAATGTTGAAATACCCAGGAAAGTTTCGTATTGAAGTCCAAATTAGAAAGGGAAGGGTCATTTCATTTCCTTTTGAGTCCAGTGGAAGGACTATGACCGTTTAACATCGCGCGGGAATTTTTTTTCCAGCTATGCTATGGTATAGCTAGAAGTCAACGACGTGAATATCGCTCAAGTACCTGTGAAGCCATCCTCGGTTTGATAGAGCGGAGTTCCGGCTTGTCGAGGCCAGACGGAGGAGGCGATGAACACCACGAGGCCGAACATGCAAACGAAGAACGTAGTAGCCGTCATTTCCGATCGGAGAAAGCCGCCGTATTCACGGATTCAAACCGAGAGATACACTCGGTCTCCTTGCATGGGAATGAATGACATCACGTCCGCCCTTGGATTTCCTTCGCCGGCTCGCGTGCGAGGACGTGAATGGATGAATCATATGCGCCGATGCACTCCATAAGCAAACAGAGCCAATCCCATCTGTCTCGAGGTTCTTCACTCTCTGCAACATGGGGGAATTCCGTGGATGGCGTTGACATTCACTTTTCACTTGCACACCTGTGTCTAAATTGGGTAAGCCTAATCCTGCAGTAACGCATCTTTCAAGGAAAGCTGGCACCAGTGCAGTATCCTATCCTGCTTAGTTCTGATCCCTAGAATGGGAAGGAAAATCCCCCTTTCGTGCTTGGTTGTGCAGAGGGTAGCATTAGCCCCTCGAAGAAATTATGTTCACGTTTGGGAAGGAGTGCTACAGAAAGAAAAAGGACCCAGAAAAAGAAAGAGGACAGTGAAGGCGAGCAGACATTCCTTTTTTTTCTTTAGCATCGAAAGAACGACTTCATTTAGAAATTACTTCGATGAGCGAAACTAAGGAAGAAGCGAGATAGTGAATATGATGCATCAAATCTGCAGCTTCGTCCCTTAGCAGAGATATAATAAATTAAGTCCTACCCAGATGTGACTTCTCTTTGCAATTCCCCCGCAAGAAACAAGCTCGGGAGACAATGAAGTGACAAGCAACAGATCCTTCCTGTCTAATACCGATCTAATTTCATTACCTCTTGTATGGGAATGAGATTAATCCAGCTGAACCGGATCCCAATGGGCCCATTCATGAAATTAGATTCTGTTTGCCCAACCTCGCATGTGACACCCGAGGGGCAAGAGGAAAAGAGCGAATCTGCCTGTTTCACGATCTCTTCCTTGTCCAACCCCCACGCATACACTCTACATCTTACGGATACAAAAAGATTCTCATGAGAATTTCTACAAGAGAGAATCCCGGTTCGTATGCGTTGGAATGGTTAAATTCATGAGCGGCATGAATCATCGACGTGATCTACCCCGATTGAAATTGAAAATGGTCTCTTTCCATCCGAAAGACTGTCGTCCTTTTATCGAACGATGTTCTTTTTATCGGATGGTGTCCTTTTATGCATGCTCAACTGATAACTTCCAGTTAGATTTCCGTCGCGGAGGGAGAAGACCTTGGAGTCATCTGTGTAGTAGCTAGTAGAATTGGATGATCTTAGTTGCTCCGTGGTATTTGGCCTTCGTTTCAGATTCGTACCGTTACTGCTAAGGGCTTACGTGGTTAACGAGGGTTAAAGAGGGTGGGAGGGCATCGGGGACAATCTGCCCCGGGCCTCGCGTACAAGGGGTCCTAAGGGGCCTCCAGTTTAGTCTTGCCCCGGGCCTTTGGAAACCTTTGGGCGGGCCTGGGCATGACGACAGAGAGCAAGAATTACATGGAGAAAAGGCGAATTATTATTATTATTATTATAGCCAGAGGACTGTTTGCTGGCGTGAAATCTAGATCAGAAGAAATAGAGAAGAAAGGGAAGGTTGATTTAATCTGCTTTCCTTCTTTCCCCTTGTCTGGACACGAATACCTCGAGGGGGAATGGGGACCTTCTCATTCTCTGATTCTGTTCGCCTCAGGTTTTTCCAAAACAGTCCAATCAGAAACAGTTTGGTTTATCTGCGCTCATTGAGGATCACGGTAATGCTGTAAATTGTTGGACCGATGGGAAGAACACTACATACTGCATGGAGCTGTGAAGAATTGAGTACGCCGGAAATCCTGTGGCGGCGTGTTCAATCGCGTCCACTGACGTCATGAGTGTCAGATAGATCTCAACTAATAAAAATAATAGGCTTCACGGCCTCGAGCGAATCGGTGCGCGAGGTTAAGAGCCATGAAGTCAAAAACTTAAAATACCTCCTAACGTACAGTACTGTACACTGCCTGCAATAAATAAAAAAGGAACACTGAGAACAAGCGATGCTGCAGCCACTAAACTTTGGCCATTTATTTGAGACATCGAGCAAATTATGAATCACTCTCCGATATCTGACATCACAGTGACGCGATACAATCCCCCGGAAAAAATGTACTGTGTATTTTTTCGGGGGGGAATGTTTTTCTAGGGGTAAAAATACTGTATACCGGGACACCGGCAGTGTACTTGCATAAAAATCATGAGAATCCGCAATTAGCATCATCCAGGAAACATTACAACGGGAAGGTGAACCCATTTTCGTTTCCTATAGGCTCATTCGGATTCTAAGCCAAAGCACCCACCAGAGATGGCTCGTAAGTTGCAGCTACGATAAGGCGCCATCTTACTTCGGTTGTGGGAACCTTGTTTGTTCGAGTAGCTGTCAGATGGCTAGCCAGCTGGTAATTTATTCTACGAGTATGTTGTAGTCTTTCTCCTATGACTCTTGACCTCGTGCACCGATTGGGTCAAACATATGAAACTTTTTATTCTACTAGTCGAAATCTGTCTAATGCGCTCTGAAATTGGTGGACGCGAACGGACACTCTTGGGCACATTCCTTGTCAGATGGTGAAGAAACGATAAATAAATGGAAAAGGATACGAATGCCCTTGGAGGAACAAGCCGGGTCGGCTCAGCGGCTTCCGCTTCCTCGTATGCATTTTTCATGAAACGATTTTCGTGTTTCGGAACATACCTTGGATGCCAAAGAGATTTATCCAGCTGTCGTACCCCTTCCGGGACGCATTGCTGCTCTCTTTCTCTTCCTGGTATTTTCGTAGTCACTCTTCACTGTCGGAATGATGACCTTTCAGGCCGAGCAGAAATCATGAGAGCGATCGGTCGTGTCAGGCCATCGCTGACACAGAAACGTGAAGGCAAATTTTGCATCGAGAAGAGGCGATTCGGAGTCAACAACGTGTCTCGAGAAGTGGAGTTGCAGTGGCATGACCTGACGTGAAATGTACCTTCCTCATGCCTATGGGCCGTGGTATCCCTGACAAAGAAAGCGATTTAAACCAAGTCGTTCTTGGATGACCCAGTCGAAGAGTGTACCAGGGACACGGCCAACGGACTTCGCCATCTCGTCATTGCGAGCATCCCAAATGAGCCGAATCTCGAACGTGACGCATAAACCTGTATGCTTCAAGGATTCTTCTTGTCCGTGAGAACTCGGTTTCTCTTCGAAGTGAAATATGCGTTCTGTCGAGATCCTTATTTGGATATGGATCCCACGTTTCGTAGAAGCGAGGCTTGAGGTGGCCTATCTCTCTTTCACTGCTGCCCTCAAAACCATGATGATCCCATCATGGTCGTTCCGTGCGTCTGACTTACCTCTCACTTCTCGGTAGAGTCGAGGCACGCTTCTCCCGGGGATTCGGCCTCGAGAACCCGGAAAAGTTTCCCCGTCTGTCCTCTCCGACTCTGCCGTGACTGTGCTTCTCTTTTCTGTCGTCGTTTCTTTTCTTCTTCCAGCAACGAGCTTCCTGATCTCTCGAGGCTTTCTCACGCAGATCGGGAGAAATCAGTGTCTCTACATCCGCTTTTCTTTGAATATGACCATCTAAATTAGGAATATGAGATAATCCAAGATTCTATCGCTATAACATGCCATCCTGGGTGCTATTTCCCCCCTCCCTGTCTTTCTACAATTGCGAAAAAATAATCAACTTTCAGTTCTTCAGAATCTCTGCAATGGCGCCTGAGGACCGAATTCTGAAAACTCATTTAAGCGAGATAAAGAGACCTTTAAGCTATAGAGCTCTTTTCCCCCCATTGAAGTCCATGTATTACTAAAGGACCGTTAACTAAAGGACGTTTCAGCATTCAGGCCTAAGGATCTAACCCCCTCTTTTAGGGGGAAAAAAAAAGATAATCGCGCCCTGACACCGGAATTCCCTCTGCAGTTAATACAGTCACTTCGCAATGGTGCTTCTTAATGTAAGTCACGCATGCTAACGTATGCCACAGCGTATATTCTCCGTCATCGATCACGTACAATCAACCTTGTCAGTGAAAAGGACAATGAATATCATATACCATTGTGCTTGGCATTCATTGACAACGAAAAGGCATTCTATTTCCATCCAGAGAGAGGCTGTCACGCGAGCTCTTGAGAACCAAGGTCAAAGGAAAGTCACGTGGAAACCACCGAGGAGATCGATCAGAAATGAAATGTCGCTCTGACATTGCTTGCCGGGAACGAGAAAATCGACACAATCTAAAAATTTGAACAAGAGCCATAAATGTGAGTGGAGAGGGACTAAACCGTCGGATTCCCCCGACGGCATCGTTCTCGTGTCGACGACTCAATTCGAGACGTGATCGATCGAATACATGAAGGACTGAATCTTAACTTTAATGGGATGGAAAGCACTTGCAACGAATTCGCCCTGCTGATAACATCGATGTAGGCGGCACTGACGAAAAGAAATGGCAGAATTCGAGTACCTCGCACAACTTTTCGAAATGAACGGCGACTCCAGCGATGAAATCGATAGGAGGACGAGAGGCAGATGGGTGCAAGACGGGCTCAAGCCTCCCGCGCCGATAAAGGATGAATTTAAAAAATGTAACCGAAATGTAATGTCCCTTTTATTTGGTTTGTTACCGGTAATTTCTCATTTTATAAACACAGCCCAGTTAGCACTGAAGGAATTTGTCTCGTCGAACATTATTTTAGTAGTTATGATGAAGGCAGAAACGGTGAATCTATAAAAACTAGGGCTGTCACGATAGCAGTTTTCAAAACATCGATGCATCAACCTAAACTATCGATAGTGTATCGATGCATCGGGGGGGTTGCGCCGGAGGATTCCATCTTTTCTCGCCACGATCGGAGCGCGGACTTCTATCCGGCTTCCATAATCTCACGCTTGTGATCGGGGGTGCAAGGGGAATGCGTGACCTTCGCAAAGAATAATGAAACCTACCA
>CAJPEV010000414.1:0-22753 GCA_905338385.1 Darwinula stevensoni
CACGAAAGTGATGCATCCTCGGAAATTGTCGTTTTGCCGTTAAGAAGCATTTCTCCTGCTGTATATCGATTTCAGCGTATTTTGCAGTCGGTTGCTGCATTCCGCGTTCGAATGGAAGAAATTCGACGTTCGTGATACATTCGACGGTAGTGATTCATCCTCGGAAATTGTCGTTTTCTCGATAAATTGCGGTTCTCCAGTTGGATATCGATTTTAACGTCGTATGCAGTCGGTTGCTGCGTCATACTTTAGAGGCGAAGTTTAGAGGCGAACGATCCACGTTTGTGATACATTCGACGGTAGTGATGCATCCTCGGATATTGTCGTTTTCTCGTTAAATTGCGGTTCTCCAGTCGGATATCGATTTCAGCGTATTTTGCAGTCGGTTGCTGCATTCTGCATTCCACTGGAAGAAGATCGACGTTCGCCATACATTCCACGAAAGTGATGCATCCTCGGAAATTGTCGTTTTGCCGAATTCTTCGTAAAGAGGACGACATATAGCTAAAGTCGCATAAAACGTCAGCCAACGACGTAAGGCGCAAGCTTACCTTCTTTAAGCTGGTTCGTGATACATTCGACGGTAGTGATGCATCCTCGGAAATTGTCCTTTTGCCGTTAAGAAGCATTTCTCCTGCTGTATATCGATTTCAGCGCGTCTTTTCCAGTCGGTTGCTGCATCCTGTGTTACACGGGAAGACGATCCACGTTTGTGATACATTCGACGGCATTCTCGGAAATTGTCGTTTTTCCGTTAAGAAGCATTTCTCCAGCTCTATATCGATTTCAGCGGATTTTGCAGTCGGTTGCTGCATTCTGCATTCAACTGGAAGAAGTTCGACGTTAGTGATGCATCTTTGGGAATTGTCGTTTTCTCGAGAAATTACGGTTCTCCAGTTGGATATCGATTTCAACGTCCTTTGCAGTCGTTTGCTGCATCCTGCGTTAGACGCGAAGAAGATCGACGTTTGTGATACATTCGACGGTAGTGATGCATCCTCGTAAATTGTCATTTTCCCGTTAAGATGCATTTCTCCAGCTGTATATCGAATCATGCGTCTCATGGAGTTGGTTCCTTCATTCTGCATTTGACGGGAAGAAGTTCGTCGTTTGTGAAACATTCCACGAAAGTCATGCATCCTTGTAAATTGTCGTTTTCTCGATAAATTAAAGTTTTCCACCTGTTTATCGATTTCGGCGACGAAAGGATTTGGGTGCTACATTTTTCGTCCGATCGGAAGAAGTTCCAAGTTTGTGATACATTCGACAAAATTAGATCAATCTCGCAAATTATCATTTTCCAGCATTTCTCCCGGTCTTATCCTTTTCTGCGTCTAATGCAATCGGTTTCCGCATTCTGCATTGGACGGGAAGAAGTTCGACGTTTTTGATGCATTCGACCGTTGTGATGCATCCTCGGAAATTGTCGTTTTTTCCATAAATTACTATTCTCCAGCTTTCTATCGATTTCCGCGACTTATGGAGAAGGTTTCTTTATTTTGCGTTCGCCGGGAAGAAGTTCGAAGTTTTTTGATACATTCGACGAAAGTGATACGATATCGGAAATTGTCGTTTTCATGTTAATAGCGTTACTTCCGCTCTATTTCGATTTCAGCGTTGTATGGAGTCGAATTTTTCGTTCGACGGGAAATAGGTCGACGTTTGTGATATTATTGGCGAAAGTGATTTGTTTTCGGAAATTTTCGTTCACTGGATGTGAAGCTTTTTTCTTGTATCATATCGATTTCGTTCCAACATTCTGCTTTGGACCGCATAATCCGATGTGTCTTAGAGTTTACCCAAGAACTAGAACGATTGATCGTGCAATTGGGGAACTGATCTCTCTCGACTCACAGCCCTTCTACGTCGTCGTAGATAATATTCTTCTCCTTGAGATTTTCATTCCTCAATATAGAGGTTCCTCAATAGGTAGTATGCTTCGCCGACGTGTTTTAGGGAAAATGTTATTCCTTAGATGTACAAATCACTCAAGATACAAGTCGATGAACTTCTTCAAGTGGTGAAATATTTTTCTTTCATAACGGATATCTGGTCGGAAACTGAGTCTCTTCTCAGCTTCACTTGCCACTGGATATCGGATGAATTTGAACCCCACTCCGCCGACTTGAATTTATCCCCCCTGAAAGGATCACATCCTGGCGAGATAGTGGCTGACATGCTCCTATCCTGCCTAGAAAGTTGGGGAATACCGAGGAAGAAGGTTCATCTACTCGTCAGAGACAAAACCAGAAATATGAAGACAGGATATGGTTCCCTTCTCTACTGTGTTTTGCTCACACTGTGCAGTTGGTCATTAACGATGTTCTGAAAGCCTAGTGAGCCGTGACCGACATCAGAACTGCAGAGAAATAGTGGGGCACTTAAAGCATAAGAAATGCTACGTACGTCCTCGTAGCACAAGAAATGCTATATGCAATCCAAAGCAATCTAATCTAATCTAATTCGGGTCGAGCCAACGCGATGGAATTAGACGTTCTACATGCTACAATGGATTCAAGAGCAGAATCAGGCGCTTAGTGCTCATCACGATGATTTCGGCCTTCCAGCATTCCACTCTAAAGTGATTCGGCGCTGATTGTCTCGTGAATACTTTACGTCCATTCGAGGAGCTGACCAGGGAAATCAGCTCTAAAAAGCCATGTGTCTCCATGATCCCTCGTGGCAACTCGTCGAGGAGACGGGGGAATTAATACCATGAAAGGGGAAATGAATAAATCTCTTTTCAGGAGATTCTCGAACGTGCAAGATGACGTCAACCTCTCGACAGTGACATTTTTGGACCCTAGATTCAAGCAAACTTTCTTGCAGGGAGACACATTGGTGAAATTGAAGGCACTCTTTACAAGGAATCGACTTCAGAGTGAAATTGAACGGGTTTTAGCATTCTGCGTTAGACGGGAAAACCAGTGTGTTCTTCGTCGAAAGTGATGCTTATTTCGAAAATGTCGTTTTCTGGATATGAAGCGTTTATCCTGCTATGTATCGATTTCATAGTGAAATGGAGTCGACTTCATAATTCTGCGTTTGACGCAAAAATCTTGGCTTTCGTAATATCTTCGTCGAAAGTGATGCATTTTGGGCAAATTGTCGTTTCCTCCATATGTAGCGCTTGTCCTGGTAGATATTGATTTTCGAGTGGGATGGAGGTGATTCCAGCATTCTACGTCAACTGCAAAAATCTTTGCGCCAGTGAAACTTTCCTCGAAAGTGATGCATTTTGGGAAATTCCTGGTTTTGCTATATGAAGCGTCTGTCATGCTAGGTATTGGTTTTGGAGTGGTGTGGCGGGGCATGGGCACTTGTAACTCAATCTTTCTCTGAAAGAGTCCCTTTGGATGTTGATTCAACTCTTACCTCTTTTCATAGGAAGCCCACACTCTACATCAAGTTTCTCGGATCTCACCAGACGAATTCCAGATTTCTCTCAACTCATCGAATCAAGTTTCCAAGTCCAGCATTTTATGGTTCGTCTAGGTCTTGTCCTAGAATGAGTCGGAAGTATCCATGCATTCCCTTTGCTGTCTTTGCTAAATGTTGACATGTAAGTAAGGAAAGTAAATATATGTATTTCATATACAGTAGATAGGATGCTGCATTTACCACTGTAACAATCATTAGGTCTTGAAGAGTCGGATTTGCACTGATAGAACGTGGCGCGTTACCCTTCACGTCTCCCTTATGACCTCATGGTGGAGGTGAGCCTTTTTGTTTCTCGAGGACAACGGAGAGTGATGAGGCGGGTTTCGCTTAATACTTTTTTCCCTCTCTCTCTCTCTTTTCCCGTTTAGAATTCACTCCCGCGACGTAAGAGTGAATCCCTTTCCCCTTGAAATCCAAGTGCAGGAAATGGCCGAAGAAGTTCCTCTTCCACAGAACTTGGTATGAAATTTCTCCCTGCTTCTCCACCGAATCGATGCGAGTTAGGAAAGCCCCTGGCCCCTCGGCAAGAACTGCCATTTCCAATGCATTGTATAAACAAATCGCTCCTATGGCTTTAAACGTAGCCCCCTGCACTTAAGAAACTCAAAGCCACATTCCTGCAAGAAATTCGTTCTAAAGCAGTTTCCTCTTCTAGGATTCTATATCGCTTGCCACGAAGGGTTACTTCGTTTTTCGGGTACGCGTCAACGAGAACCTGCCTAATATGATGGAGCTGCAAAGACGACTGGGCCTTAAAAAGCGTTATGTTTCATAAGACCTTTAATTATATCAAAGTCAAACCAGAAAAAATTTAGTCCAGTTATATTGACGGTGGTACTGTCCTCGGTAGTCGCAAGTGGGTTCCGGAAAAGGTTGGAGTTGTATGAATGTGTCATTTTGGATTGCAGGCACCAATCTCCGTTGAAAAGAACTTGAATAACAACCTATGTTAGAGTTATTGTTCAAGGCATGCATATACGCTTTATAGGTTGTACTTTTAGCATAAAGTCTGTAGGGCTTTTTTACTGAGGGAGGAGATTTTTTGCCGGATCTATATATTGATACATGAAAAAAATTACGTTTAATCTAAATACAAAGAAGTATAAATTTTTTGGAACATAAATTGCCAATAATTCCTCATTGGAGTCAACTTTTTCACAACAGGAGCATATGAATCCACGTTCCTACATCTACACAAAATGAACATGATGGCAAATTGGTGGCTTTCATTTTCATTTTGTGTTAGAGGTCGTGAGGCAAGGATGGGAAAGTCTCCAGGAAATGTCTTCGTCCTTTTTCCTCTGAAGGATAAAGCGCTTTCTAAGCGATGGAGAAGTTTTCAAGACCCGTTTAAATGGTCCCAAGTCGATGGGAGGGAAAGGAAACTTTGTCATTAGAACGAACATGCGATAGAGCTGGTTCGTGGATTGTGGGATGAGTAAAGGACAGCCGAAACTCTCGTTTTCCCCTGTTTGACGAAGCGATCTCCAGCGGAGATGCAAAATTTGAAGGGAAATGTGGAAATAGCACATCCGAGAGGGAAAATCTTTAAAACGCTTTGACATCCTCGACCTCCTCCGGACGCGAGTCCTTGCGACTCGGGCCGAAAGAATAAAAGCCTTAACGGAGCAAATTGCCGGTAGCATTTCATGTCTGCCAGAAATCTGGCGAGGATTTCTGCCGAGCGGATGGGGTCACATTTGGAGTCTCTGGAATAAATACTCTTCAAATAACGGAGGTGTTACGACCAGACTGGGTAACGAAATTCTTCGTCTCTTAAAAAAAAAAAAAACGTGTTTCGTTTCCGTTTTTCTTTCTGTTTCTCTGATTTCGTTTCGTTTACGTTTTTGTGCTTATTTCGTAACAACTTCGTTCCAAGTTTCATTTCTTTCATTCCTGATCCTTTGGGAATAAAAATGGAAGTGTTTCATCTCACAAATCATAACACATCCCATGACAAGTTTACTTCTCGTCAAATCACTCCCACTTGCTCCGACGGATGGCCAACGGAGACCGTGCAAACTTGCGTTGTCGGAAGCACACTGGAATTTTCATTGGACCTTGCTTCTGCATATTTTGCAAAGCATCTTGAGAGATTTCACCCTCAATTCTTAAGGAATTTCTGCAGAGGGATGCTGAAAGGAAGTCGGCAACTCGAAAGCAGTTAGCCGATGCTGATCTCTCCTGCAGGAACATTTAGAATGAACGGCGGAAGACTCGGTTGAGATGCCACGTTGAATGCCCATTCTTCGTCTCAGCCATCCATCCATCCATCAATTCTATTGCGATATTAGAATACGCTAAGGTGTTTCATGGTAGGAGTAGTCTCTGGCCTATAAAGCTTTTTGCCCTCCAAAACATGGGCTAGGCAGCCCATAGGCCTTTAAGCCTTTCCATGTCATAGGCGTGGTAGCATGCGCGGAGAAAGGCAAACTTCGCAAGGTTGTTGCGATCATGTTTCGGTGTTCCATTCAAAACCCATTGGAGTTTCCGCCATAGTTGAAGACGTTGTCGATGGGGGAAGATGCAAACGCTCGCATTTTTCGCGAGTTCATCAGTCAGTATAAGAGCGCAAATGCGTTTGCTTCCTTTTGGTGAAACGATTGTTGACATTACCGGTAACGGTCCTTACTGCTTCAACGGTAAGGACCGTTCAACAGTAAGGATCGCAACAAAACATCCGACGAGGTCCATCATTTGACTACGATCTGTCGACATCCCTTTGATGATGTCGTTCCTCCGCTAGATCAAGATCAGCTACAAGAATATGCTCAACTCTGAGTTTACGACGCGGATGAAGTGGTTCGAATGCAGCGGCGCATGAATTAATTCGAAACGGGAAGTGCGTCGTCGTTCATTATCGAGTGCCGATGGCGCCCGCTGAAGCGCTGGCGACGATGGGGCGGGCGTTGCGAGACTCGATGGACGATGACCTACGAGGTGGGAAAGTCGTTTTGGTGGGTGGTGACGTTCGCCGAGTGTTGCCAGTCGTCCGCAAAGTCCGCGGTTAAATCATTGAGACGTCAAAATGAGCCCGTTGTGGCCATCTTTCCGTACGATTCGTTTGACAGAAAAGATGCATGCTGCTGCCAACGAAATTCGTTACTCGATGTTTGCTCGATGTGGGCTGTGAAACATTTCCACGAGCACGGAGCGATCCATCCGAGTTCTCCGTGCGTTTAAAATTGTGTCTCCGATGATATCGCGAACGAGCTGTTTGGACAACGACATGGGGTCTGCGATGCCGAAGCGAGAAGCAAACGCGCTCATTCTGTGTCCCAAGAATGAGATTGGTTAATGAGGAGGTGTCTTCCCGATCGTGAGGCGAATCGCGGACACATCACGGTGATGATGACGCCGATCGGCAGGCCACCTTTCAGATTGAATTCTTCAACATGAAAATTGGAGCTATCTTGATGGGTGTACGGAATCTTACGATTGGGAACGACCCTCGCAACGACACGCCTATGACCGTGAGAGACCTGAACGCAAATGTCTTAACACTAAAGGGATACGAATGAAAAGGAGGCAGTGGCTGTTTAAGGGTACCCTATGGTAGCGACTTAAAGTCCCATTTCATTTGAACATCTATTGTAGTCGAAGTGATGACGAGATGTGCGCTTCGTGGCTGCGTTCACCTGCTGCATAGTTTCACTGGACACGTCAACCCAAGTCAGTATACCGTTCCATCTTTGCCAACGTCAGTTCCAGTACCCATGGATGGCAGGTGTAGTACGCTGTGTCTCGGCATATCTTTCATGCATTCATGTTCCATCGTGAACTGTAGATCAAATTTTGGCAGCGGGAACCTGGCTATTCTTAGTTCATCAACTAAAGAGTATAGAGTATGTACGGGTAGAAGGCCGCTACAAGATAATTAATGCTTCTGGGAAAAAAAAACGAATGAAGTCACTTGGAGTATCTGTGCCGGGGAAATCTAGAGGAACATGCTGCCCTAAAAGTTTCCTCCTAAAAGAAGCTAAAGAAAGAGGATGAGTGTTCCTTGACCGTCCTCACGTTGCAAGTCATGGTGGAATGAGACTGCTTTCGACTTCATTATGAGTTTCTTCCATGTATCTGTTGAAGGGAGTGGGGGCGGTTTGACGCTGAATAAAAGCCGCTTTCACTCCTGGGTTGTGAGGTAAAACACACGGAATGGCAGTCTCTGAAAAGGCCCAGAAAATAAAAAATAAAATTAGTAATACCGGGTGGCCCAAAAAAAGTCCCGAACTTCGTGTGGCTGCAGACGGGACACCATGCTATGCATCGTCTGGAAACTTTCTGTCATACACAATATAGGTAGGTGGCTTTAGGAAAATTTCAATGAAATTCGTCGCTCTGAATATGAGTAAGAGCTCCTTCCGTACAAGTCGCCAATTGAGCAAGTGTCAGTGCTCTTGCTGCCTCGTGCTGCTTCGGCCCGTGATCCAAGGAGGACACATCCACGGAGGACCCATCAAGTAGTTCTTTCATTGAGTTTAGGCGTGTTCCTTTGCACACGCGCTCTTTTCACATCGCGCTGGAGAAAAATTGTTACTCGCGTAGTTTACAACCAATTTCAATGACATTTTTGTTACATTACCTGCAAAATTTGCCTGTAAAAGCTTGTAAATTTCCTTTCGATAACTCATATGGTACACCTTCTGCTGGCGTGTAAAGTTCGGAAATTTTTTTTTTTTTGGGGGGGGGGGGGCACCCGGTATAATTGCAACAGAAGGCAATCTGGAGGAAATGTTCTTGGTTTCCTGCGAATCTGAATCATTTGAGCATCTCTGAAACAAAATTAATTTAAATTTTCTCCCCATCCCTGAAGAAAAGTTTTCCTGCGCTTATCATTGGGCGACACATTGCATTCCATGTCGAATGATTCAGGAGTTGACATTGGATTAGGAGTGGCCATTGTTATCGATACCTTAGCGCTTTCACATCCACTCCTGAGATATTTAGTCGAAAGCGTGTTGGATGCTGCAGCTAATGGCCGTATTTTTAATGCGTCTGCTTGGTATCAGGGAAGAAGCACAAGTGAATGTCGTTATGAACGTTATCAAGATTTCTTTTCTGTTTCGTCACAGCATGATTTTTTTTATTCGTTTCGTTGCCCACCCTTGGCTTACGGCATGATTCTGTTTTCATTCCTTCGTATGTGCATGCCTAATGTGAAATGTTTCATGCAGGAACTTTTCTCGCATTCGCCTCTTTCTGTCTGTCGTCATCCACTCTCATCCATCGCGACTCGATGCGATATGCGATGGGCACCCCTCCTCGGTTCCGAGTGGATGTAGGCCAGATCGGAGGCAGCGAACGGCGTCGCCGGAATGAGCTTGCTTGCCTAACGTGTTTTTATAGACCTGCCATTTTCCTTCTTCTTGCTTTGCACTGTGCTTCGCTATTCGCTCGCTCTTTTTGGCATCGCGAAAGCGTTCCGGGAAACAGTTGCTGTCGATGCATTGCACCTCTCAAGTGCCATCCAATTGCATTCCCGGGCTCTTTCGAAGCGAAAATATAAAAAAAAAGGGATGTTGATGGTCCTTCCCGATTCATCCGTTTCGCCTGGATGTTTCAGGTCCAGTCGTTGATAAAGAGAGGAGAGGAGATGTACGAAGAAACGCTGGCTCTCCTCGAGTCTCCCGATTGGAAACCGCTTTCTCAGCACGAGAACGGATTGAAATTCTTCAGCAAGAAAGTCTCTGGGCTCGGTACCGTCTATAAGTACATGGTGGGTGGCCCGCGTTCCACGCATCTTCGTGTGTTTTGGGGCCTCCACCACTCATTTTTTCTTTAAATATTATTAGGGGTATTTGGAGATACCTTTCCGATCGATGAGGAAGGCGCTGCTTTCGCCGGGATACGCGTCGGAGATCAAGGAATGGCATCTCGGTCTGAGCTATTGTCGAACCATCGAGGTAGGTCGGGGATGGTTCCGTGTCCGATTCTTTCCTTTCTCTGGACTTCCGGGTTCGGTCCGAGATCGTCCAAGTCGGTGTATGGAATGAGTGACCGTGGGAGTAACTGTCTGGGCGATGTAAGTCTCCCCATGAGGAAAGTTGTGTCTTCCTAAGAATTTCCTATGAATTTATTCGATAAGATTTTAAAATGGACTACTGTAAGTTGACGTTTCATCTCAAGATTTTTAAGAACTATTTTATGCGCATGTATGCGCTTGTGATCGGGGGGGGGGAGAGGGGCTGTGGGAGGAAGATATGACCTTCGCAACGAGTAATGAAACCTACCATGCCTCCAAATATCGAGGATGAAATTCATTCATCGATGGATGTCTCAGGACAGCCCTAATTTGTTATTGCCATTAAGAATCAGTTGCCAAGCCCGTTCGTGTCGTTTTTTTCTCATTTTCTTCGTTCTACACGGTCTTCTTTGTTGGACATCGACACCGGCAGATAGCAAACCTGCCGATGGTGCCATATCGGCGGTTCCCGAAACACTTAGAGAGGGCAAAGTACCACCAATGTACGTTTCGAAATGAAGGGAGTACAAGATCGGTCCACTTTCATAGTATCATGAGGTCGAGTCGAAGACTGAAACCTAAGAGGGAAAAAAAATCTTCTCGGTCTTCTCTCCTTCTCTTTTCCCACTTCCTGTCTCCGATCCAACTTCTTTCCTTACCGTCTTTCATATAGTCAGTGCAGCATTTCGCGAATTTGATCGTGATGAAAAATTGCTCGCCCATACGGGTCACGCCGCCTCTTTTTTTCCCCACAGATGGACCGTATTGTACCGTGCTCGCCGCAATCCGATGGGACATTTCCCCTTTAAAATCTTTTTCCGGTGCATCGCGATGGTAAAAAAAAACTATCGATAGTGGTATCGATGCATCGATCTATCGTGACAGCCCTGATATTAATCTTAATTTATAATGGAATATTTACATTTGTATGTACAATACATTTATATAATTGATGAAAAGTTCCGGATATTATTTCTTTCAAGTATTCGACTTGAAACCGAATCGACGCCAAGATAGCAAAAAAATAATTGTTTATTCAATATACTGCAGTTGTTGGACGAAGAGACGTGGCTCATCTACGCGGCGTTGAAGGGTCACGTGAACCTGGGCGTGACCGACCTCGTCTCCCCGAGAGACGCCGTGAACCTGACGAAGGTGAAGGAATCCCCGGACGGGAGATCGGTGATTCACGCCTGGGAGTCCGTCACCCTGGACGCCTTCCCGCCGGTCAAGGGTCACGTGAGGTGGGCAAGGGTCACGTGGGTTGGGCCGTTCCCCTTCCGGAAGGCGCTCGTCGCGCGTGATTCGCGCTTCTCTTTCTGATCGCACGGTTGCAGCGTCAGCGTTATCGCGCATCCGGCGCTGCAAAAGCTTTCCTTTGGCATTTCCTTTGTCGGTTGAGAACGGCATCGAGACGGCACTCTTTTGTGCAAAAAATTATCATCGCTAACGAAGGAGTGAAAATTATGTTAACCGATGAGTAAGGAGATTTGCATACGAACTCGACGTCCACGATAATGACGTCACGCTTATCCCTTTTCGTTCCCTAGAGGTCGAAGAGGCAGAACTCTTTCTCGGTAGGTCTGCGTCGCTCTACGACTCGCCCCCATCGCGAAGAAGCGCTCCGGAAGCGGAAAGGAGCGAGCCCCCGAGAATCACCGTTAAAAAAAAAGCCGCGAAACAGAAAGACTCGCTTTCCCGAAACAGGTGCGGAATGAAACACAACTGCTTCGCCGTGAAGGAGCTGCCGAGCGACCCCGGAAAATGCGCCTTCCTCGGAACGGAGTACCTGGACTACAAGCTCCCCTACGCCATCCCGTCCGCCATCTACAAGGAGATGTACCGCACGACGCTGCTCGGGAACTGTCGGGCCATGCAGAGCTATTTCAAGCACAGGGATCCCGACCTCCCCGAGCCCGTCCTCGAGCCCTTTCTCTTCCCCGGGGACTGACGGCGGCCGATCGGAGATTCGTCCGAGAGAAAATAAAATGAGATTAGGGAAGGGGAAATTGCGGCGGGTTTCTTCATTCGGTCGTTCGCCGCTACGTCGATTGGGATCGAACGTGTCGAGCTATCGCCTTAAAGAGGTGATCGCTCTCGTTCGCTCGGTTTATCGGAACCGTGTCTGTCCAAATCCGCAGCCTTTAGTTCGCGACACGATTAATACGGATTCGAAGAGGACTGCATTGATGTGCACGGATTTTCCCATCGTTATAGGATTCCCGATTCAAGGAATCGGGATTCCTGAATTCCCAAGCCTTGCAGATGCGTCGAGCGGAATTTGCATGAAAGAGCATGGGAAACGCGCAAGCATGAGGATTAGGAAAGCGGATGAAGACGACCAGGTGCAACAATTCCCAGAGGACTCCTCGCAGTCGCAGAAGACCGACCCCCCTCGAACCCCAATCTTTGAAAAGGGGCGCTCCTCCCCCTCCCCCTCTCAGATCCCCCAGAATCGCGATGAGTCCCTCCGGCTGGGTGTCCCGCTTCTCCTCCTTCCTCCTCCTCTTCTGCCTCCACCCCAGCGCCCAAGGGTCCCCAGGGCTGGTCCGCCCACCAGGTTGGCTGCATCTTCCGTCTCGTCTCAGAGCGTCTGGATGGCGTCTTTTGGCGTTTGTAGAGCTATTGAACCGAACCGCTTGGTAGTAGCCGAACGGCGCCCCGAGGGTCTTACAATTTCTTTTTATATCATATATTAATAATATTCAAGACTATCATTAAATTTAAGGGACGCTCCATAATGTTTCTCAAGTCTCTTTCTCTCGCATCCTCATGAAAGCCTCGTGACTTTTTCTTCTTGACCAGAAAAAAATTCCCAAGTTTTTTTCATGAACCTGATACCCAACAACGGTTCAGTTTTTGAAAAATAACGTTAAGTCGATTCAGTCCAGTCTCCCAGCTTTCTTTTCATTTTAAATTTCAGACTTTTGAGAGAGCTAATATTTGGAATCGAAAACGAACTTCATAAAGTTTGCGATAAGTGCTGCACTTACTTTCTTATTTTTATTGCGTGCCTCACGAGACGACATCGTACGTGAGCGTTCCGCAAGTCGCAAGTCTATGTGGTGGAAGTTAAGCAAGTCTCTTGCTTTTCCAACACGCCTAAAAAAAAAGGAGTAAAACTTACTGCAACGAGAGATTTGCCTTTTCCCTCGCCACATAGGGATGTCTGGGGGTCCAAATTACCCGAATTTCACATTTTCAAACTCAGCTATCATACTGAAATCTCATTCAAACTCCAATTATGTATGAAGCGAATTTTTCAGCTATCGAAGACCTCCGGTTGAAGCTATTGCACGCCTCCGTGCGATGAACCGGTTCTAAGATGAACATTTTGCCGTTCCCTCCTGAAGTTCCTGGCTGATATCTCGCTAATCCCATGGAGGCGATTCTTCTCTTTTTTTACCGGATTGTTAGAGTCACTGCAATCGCTTTTGAGTTTTTATCTCGAATTCCGAGATGGTCGGGCGCCATTTTATACTTAAGTTGGATGAGTTTGTATGGAACGACCCACCAATATAATTACACTTATTATAATTACACGCTGCAGATTCGGTTATCCGAAGAATGCGATGATTCACGCCTTCGGTTCCCACTCTGATCAGTTGGGAAAGTCAAGACGGCGACTTTGTACCTTATCAGTACTGCTGTCAACCGGTCAGTGACCGTGGACGTCGCCGTCGACCACGACTGCAATCTAATGCTATTGGAACTTGGCAGAGCTTTCTTCAGGTCACGTCTGGCTTGGCACAAGAGACTTTCGATGCATTCGCGCCTTTGAAAAATATCGTCGTCAAGCGATTATGCTAAAATGAGTAGGTATTACACATTTTGCATTGCTGTATGCATGTATGAACCATTATGTAGGGAATAGAATCTAAGAAACCTCTATAACTCGAATTTCCCTTGAACTTCGAGTTATCGAGAGTTGACTGTATTTGGCAGTGAGGACAGCCCTCCTTTCCTGCAAAGAAAGAAGTTTGAGGGAGGCAAGAGCTGCCTCGTATGAGATGTAACTGGAACTCAGGATGAGACGCAGAGCACGCTTCTGAATTAGTTCGAGAGAAGAGGTTTGAGAGGCAGTTAGGGATGAGAGCCATAAGGGGGTTGCTTACTTCAAGGATATAGGCTGTCCGCACTAGGACGAACTCGGGTGTCGAGGTTCCGTAACATTTCAAGACTTTCAATATGAAAATGCGTTTGGATGTTCTTTGCGAGATGTTCGTGCCCGACCCAAGAGATGGTCTGGTCCCAGCCTCGGACGCCCTCTCGACTGCAATTTTGACTTCCCCTCTGGGAGAGAGGCCAATAAATGTATGCCTTTGGAGCTTGGAGGAACGATGTTGGAAGAGTCGAACCGCGGACATGGCGACAAAGCATCGGGCTGTAACGCGTCACTCAAACGCCCATCTCCATATTGGGATACTTCCGAGTTTGTACTGACTGGTCCGAGTGAAGATGGAAAATGACAAAAAATATATTGAGATCGGAAGCAAATCGGGGAAACGAAGGGCAAAGGCAAAACGACGATCAACAACTGATCTGAGTCTGCCAATGTTATGGCATCACGGGCTAGAGGAGCAGATCTCGATGTCATAGAGATTCAGATCATTTTCAAGATATGCCTTGATTTTGTGCGCCTATTTAAGGCGAGGCCTAACAGGCAAGAGGACGGTTCGAACCTCCTGCCTCTGCGATGCTAGGACGATTGGAAGGTGATGGCTTCAATTTCTTAGCGCGGCGGAGCGAAGTGTTGCCGGTTTTCCATCTACGAACCAATGACACCTCTACTCGCAGCGGCTCTTGGTCGAAGCGTTCGAAGGCATCAGGGAATGCCAGGCAGCACGCGATGGGGTCAATCACCTGTCTGCTATGTCTCTTTTTTTTATATTTTCCTCTTGTAAGCTCCTTACCCTGTGATATCGTCGCATTGTTCTCGTCGACGGGATGCAGGTTCGTGTCCATAGCATGGCTTCGAAGAGGAATGGGCTGCTCCAACAGGAGTATACCAGAGTCGCGTCATAAATCAACGAAAATTGTCGCAAACGGGGGTTGATTATTTTTCGGGAGGCATTTCACCCGCAGGCCATGCCGTTTTGGAGACGTTCGACGATGTGATCGATGCTCTGACCTTGGGTCATCGCGTCCAGCTGGTCATGGACTTCAGAGCCTGTGGCGTCGCCGACAAGCTCGTGAATCTCGAACAAGCAGTAAGAACGCTTTCGTGTCGTAGATGATCCGATAAGTTTGATCGCGCGCAACCGACGCTCACTGCAGGTGATGAGCATGGCAGTGGCGCCATGGCAGCACTTCGTCGACGAAGGTGTTCTCGTCTTCTCCAGCTTCTCGATGGCAGGTGAGACAATTTTCTTCGCAGGATCTCGGAATTCCTCCGTATCACACAGATCGTCACGCTTCTACCCGTTACATTTGGTTCCACCGTCGCCATTTTAGTGAAGCCTTTCTTCGTGAGGAGCGTGGGATATCTGGATTCCAACTCGGTCTTCACTTATGTAATGCAGGAGATGAATGCGGTGGATTATTCCATCCATTACAATTCGTCCTTCACCTGTACCATGAATGCCGGAGTCACGGTCTACGATCGCAGCAGAAAGGATCAGAGTGGTCGCTACCGACAAAGGTTCAGTTCGCACCCGTGCTGTTCTCGGAATGCAACTTCAATCTTAATCCTCATCAACACCTCCTAATTATTTTCTCTTGCCGTACTGGCTGACGGCGAATATGGAGTCTGCGGGAGTCGTTACAGGCGACGAGCACCTCTGTGCTATAGCTTCAAATCATTTTCGCTACTTATGCACAATATTGAAAAATATATTAACCCATCCGCATCGAGTGACTTTTTAGCCTATCTGGCCAAGAATTGTGCTACCATAGCCTGACGTGCGATGCCTTCAAACCTATGCCTGTCTTGGCCATACGCTAAGCGGGAGAACATTGGACCATGCGTTCCAGCCGTGAGCAGACAAATTTTCGCCTGACGAAATGTCGCCAGGAAAATATGTCACCGCTGAGAAGATGGTGGTTCTGGTGTTTTATACGCATATGGCTCGAGGCTGAACTGGAAACGGCATAGGGAGGAAGTTTCCGTCAGGAAAAAGCTGAGTACCAAGTACAAGCTGATATTATTCATTCAAAATAGGGGTATCCGGACAAAAGGGCCCCGGACATTTTGACCCCAGATGAGATATAGGACAAAATGGTCCCTCCAGTAAAAATGCACGATGACAGCTCATCAAGAGTTAACGACAATTTTAATAATTGCGTCACCTACTTATGACTACGTTCTAAAATTAAGTTCTTTATTATCTTGAAGCTTGAATGCATTGGGGGCAATGATTCAAGATGTTTATTTTCATCATATCTTAAAATAATATTTTAAGATATGATGAAAATAAACATCTTGAATCATTGCCCCCAATGCATTCAAGCTTCAAGATAATAAAGAACTTAATTTTAGAACGTAGTCATAAGTAGGTGACGCAATTATTAAAATTGTCGTTAACTCTTGATGAGCTGTCATCGTGCATTTTTACCGGAGGGACCATTTTGTCCTACATCTCATTTGGGTCAAAATGTCCGGGGCCATTTTGTCCTGGATTCAAATAAGAAGTCCAAGAAGGGGAAATCACATGACATGTGAAGTTCAATCCCAGGACGTTAATGATGACGACGCGTCCAGCGTCAGACAAAAATTGTACAACATCCCGATTAGCAAAGTCAGCTACCATTGTGTTGAGAGCCTCATTTGTTCGTTGATACTTCTTCCTTTTCTTCGGGGGTGGTAATCTCATCTCATACTGCCGATTTTTTTTTTTACTACCTGCAAATGTTGCTCTTTCTGCAGCTTCTGAGCGAAGCGCGCAGTAATGGGCGATCCCGACAGAGGGATTGCATGGTTGGTGCCATCCCTCCATTGTGTTTTTGCCTCTTGGTAGGTCATGGAGAACACGGTGGTATTGGTTCCATAATGGAATGGGAAATCGGCGTGCGGCTCTTCATCCGTCATAGCGGCACTGCTATTTGGTTTCTTAATCCATTTTGAATGACCTTTTTAGCTTAGGGGCATCTCAGCGGGGGAGTAGGAGTCTCATTCATCAGGCATTTAAAAAACAGGAGGATTAGGTTGGATAAAGAGGAAAACTAATCTTTTTCCTCTGGTTGCTTCTCTCCCGCTCACCAAGAAATGTCAGGATGTATATCAACCCTTCAAAGAAAACATTCAAATTCCTCTTCCAAATAACTTGCCGAAAGTAAGAGGCGTGGGAACGTATAGACTTCCTGAAATGGTTTCAATGACCTATTGTCTGTAGATGGTTATCATGTTGGCTGTATGTTCGTTGACAAGGTTCTTCTGAAATGCTAGTGGGTCACCCTTGGGGTCCATTTCTTGGCCTCCACACACGATTCCAACATGATCGTCAGCATATTTAATTACGTAAGCCGAATATTTTGTCAAGCGATAATACGTTTCGTTTACATTTGTAAAAAAAAAATTTCCTACGACATTTTGTCCTAGCACCGTACCAGCTGTCGTTTGACACGAATGGGTTAAGAATTTCCTGGAAAGTTGACAAAGTGTCTAGAAAACGGAAAGACTAGAGGTATTTCCATGAGTTATGTCTCACATGAATGCAAAAAGACTATGTAAAGTCTCAGGCAAGAAGTCTGCTAGAAACTTCTTCCTGATGCAGGTTCTACAGCACGAGAAAATAATAATGAATACAGATTTGGACAATACTCATTCATAATTTAGCCGGTGCTGTACATTCTATAGTAGCGCTAGGTTCCTTCTAGAGGGGTGAAATAGCATTTCGAAACCACGAAACTCGGCAGCACAGCTTTTTGAGATCGTCCTTCTACCACGCTCAGGGGGGAAATGTGCATATTTTGACTGAAATAGCTCGACCTTGAAGACCTACAAGGACCTGAAGAAGGCCCTGCTGACTGGGAAGGACGTTACTCGGGTGATATCCTACGATCTCTGCTGGGAACCTCCTCCCTTCCGCGTTTCGGCCGGGTATCCCACCCGCGACTTCTACTTCGTCAACAAAGGCAAGGAATCACCTCCGTCATCCCTAGTGGGCGGGGGGGAGGGATGTGGATAATTCTCAACGCGTTCTTCCGACGGCATCGTGACTAGGGACTCCGAACGAGTTCATCTTGGTCGTGGATAGCGTGGTCGTGAGGAACCCAGGGAAAGGAGGAAATTTCGCCGTGAACAGCTACCACATGAACATCTTCCCCGACAATTCCATCAAGGTCAGCTATAAAATCATTCTCTATTAATTCCTTCCAAGTATCGCACTCTCCGCGAAGCATTGATTATCTCTTCCCATCCCACAGAAATTGGAGAGTAGATTATTAATTACAAGTTAGTGGTCCTACCAATTACATCAATGGCGTAGAGTGGTTGAAATGCGGAAGCCTGAGGCCATTTTTTTGACACAGTTGCAGTGGCGGCTCGTGGTTCATGCTGTAGGGTAGGCCAGTGACGTAGCCAGGGAAGGAGGGCTGTCCTGGCTCCTCCTCCCCTCCCTTCCCCACAGCTTACATAAGATTTTTTAGGCCCTCCGAAAAATGGGACTCTCACTACACTTCCGGGTTAAGCCCAGGATGAATAAAATGTGTGACGGAAACCCGGGAAATTATTTTTTGGCGTGCGTCTTCAACGAAGTGGAGTGCTTCGACTGTCAAGTGTAGAGGTTAAGTCAAACTTGAACTGAGAGAGTCGTTCATTTACATGTCGTCGGGAGAGCAGTCCTGGCAATCGTCGCTCTGCCACTTCAAAGTGTTGGGCTTCGTCTGTTTTAGGCCTGTTACCGAATTGCCAGTTCTGGCAATTCTCCTTCACCATCAATTCTTATTGCGAACTTCCGTTCGTCAAGTCGTCAGCTTCTGGAGTGGGATATGCTTATTTCTTTCTTTCCTGCAACTATCATTGCTCTGAATTGCTTCTTAAATATTAATTTTAAGTTTATTAAAGGTTTTAGTGATGCTCTTATACATTTTTTTTAGACGTTAGTTTCCCGATTGGCATAAACGAAGAATTTTAATTACAAATCAAAAAGGTCATTGGTTTGTTTCCGGACCAACTGCCTCTGAATCGTCCCTCTCTGCACCTCCCATTTTTCAAGTTTTCGCACCAGACCTTGCGGAAAGCACGAGTTTTCGCCCTGTCTTTTTGTTTTTGTAAAATTTGTAGATCTGGCGTGGGCCTTCCGCTCTTTAGAGTTTCCCGTCTCTTTTCATCACTTCTTGGAGAAAAACTACATCTAAACACTAAAAACTAAGTCAGTCATGATGTTTCCCATCTCTATCATTTTGTATTAGCGAAGTATATTATACGGTAAAAAATATAACTATCACCATTCATCACTTCACTTAATCATCGGTACTATGACCGAAAACGCATGCAAGCTAATGAATTCTTGCTATTCAAGTATTAACATTTTTCCTTTTACATTCAGGCTTATATTATTATATAACATATATTAATGCAATTTTTTTTCATATTAACAGTCATGTCCGCAGATGATTGGTTAGGGGAACATGACACCAGCTACACGAACCCCATTGTAGAAATGACTGCCAGGGGAAAGCACGGGGGCTGGAGAGAAGAAATGTTTCGGAAGAGAGAGACCTGCGTGGGTCGTGGTGCTGATTAAATACTTGCGGATGAAGCAGATGAACGAGACTGAAAAACTAGTCTTGCAAGATTCTAATTTCATCGGAGTGGAAGGAGTAGGGCGTGGAAGAATATCTGGCAACGCTGCATAGATTTGGCAACGTAGCACTCAGACCTCCTCTCCTGCCTATAGGCCCATTCACATAGTGCGACGTAGGTTCTCGTTCGCATTATCCAGCGCTCAGTTACGGAGAACCAATGGTGAACGTGAGCAGACAATGAGATTGTACCAATCTCAGTTCGATGCTGGAATGAAGACGGCAGAGTACGTGAGACGAGCGCTCTTACTCCTGCTCCTTTACAATTGTCCACTGCGGGAAGCAGTATAACCGAAAGCTTTGGATGAGAGAGATCTTAGTTGGCCACTACTATCATCTGATATAGCAGAACTTTTTGGAAATTGTGTTTTCTTCATCTTCCACTACAGGGAAGGTACGAATTCAATCCGAAAACGGTGTACGCCGAACCTAAGGGTCCCATTATCTTAGTCGGCACAACCTAATTTTGAGCGTGGTTTATACTAAGGTCTTATGTCAACCTTAGGCAAAGACCAAGCTTCTCTTTCCCCTCCCCTTCTCCCGTTCCTTTAAACGTAGGCCGACCTCAACAGGAGTTTGTGTATCCAGCTTTGCTTGACAAAGACTAAGCGGGCTACGCCTATCACACAAACTGGTGGTAGGCCTGGTATTGACATGACGATAACGATACATGTTGGAAGGGCATTTTTGAGACCATAAGCGACTACACAAACCTAGAGTCAATCTTATAGGCTAGGCTGATTCAGGTTTTCAGAGCTCGTGCTGGCCGCCATATCAGTCGGCGTTCCTATTGGCTCTCCGTAAGTACGGCAACAACTCCTCATTGGCTATCAGTAAAAAAAAAAAGTTTGGCTCCTTCGAATTCCTTGCGTCGGTGCGCCGTAGCTGCGGCGTTGCTTCGGCGTCGACATTCGTTTAATTCTTTTCTATTCCATCAGGCTCCCAGTGAATGGGAGCAGGTTTGGCGAGGGAGAGGTTGGCACTCGTATCTAGTACCAAATTGACTGACTCTCACGAAGAAGCTCAAATATTATTTTCACTGGAGGCATTCCAAAACGTTGTCATGTAGAAGTTGAAGTAGAGTTAAAAAAAAAAAACTTAAATCCACAGTAGCTCTCGGTGCTCTCTTCCTTGCGTGGTCCTGGTTAGGCCTGGCGTAACGTGCCCACCATGACGAGCCGCCACTGCCCAGTTACAGATTTAAACTCCCTTTCTCGCCCCTCTGTTGGCACAGAGGCCTAAGATTTTGACTGTGTCGATACTCCGATTGCGCACCATATTTAGTTGAATTCTGAGATTAACGAGAACAGACCATTGACTTAGTTGCAGTGTAATTGGGTTAATTTTGTAACAGCCATTGCGTAGATTAGACATGGGCACTGACAAAAAAACCTATATTCCTCATTCCTAGCCCTCCAATGTCGATCTCTTATTTAACTTGCCATTTATTGGTTGCATGAGAGTGACTACCCTTCTCCCATTTAAAAAAAAAAAACCGATGGGGCGTTTGCTTTGAATCACCCAGCTGCATGTCACGCACATTTTGTCGAAGTAGCTTGCAATACGGAAACGGGATGCATGAGTTTCGCTCAAAGATTCTTTCGATTGCCGATTGGTAAACGGTGACAAGCATTTTGAGCCGAATGCAGGTGCTCACGGCCGTGTGGGACATGGTGGACTTCGACAAGGAGCACTCCGATCCCGAGAGTTACGATTGCCACATGGACGAAGGCGTCGTCTTCCTCGCCGAGAGTAAGCGGACTCCTTTATTCCTCGTCGCGGTGCGAAAGGTACTAAACGAGCTGACGGAATGTTCGAACCGTAGAGACGGCCCCGGAGGCGGTGGCGACGTTCGCAGGCGCGTTGGATGCCCTCACGGCCGGGAAGGAACTCCAAGCGCTCGTCGACCTCGAGTTTTGCCGGTCTGGGAGCTCCGAACCGATGCTGCTCGTGAGTCACAAAATTTCTGGCACGATCGTAGTATTACGAAGTCCTTCGGGTAACTATTTCGAACCGACGTCGAAGGAACGGGAAGTGCGGATAGTTGCCTTTAAGCAGTAATTTAGTACGACTCATAGCCTTGTACCGGTGATGCTGATACCCGAAATGGATGTGAAGTAATGATATGTGTGCGGATCAGGCGGAGAGCCATCGGTTGGTGCTGTGGGGGTATTACAACGAGGAGTCGGTGTTCGGGACCCCGTTCTTCGGCTTCTCCCACGACCACATCACAGGTAGGCCCTGGCAGGGTTCCTCAAAAATCTATATCGATTACGAGCGCCTCCGGAAGATGGAGTCTCCTCGAATCCAGACGTGTACTAGCTATCGATAGAATAAGTTCATGTACCTGCATTATTACCTGCTCGCGAGCAGCGGCGTAGGTTCGGGGGGTCAGGAGAGGGGGGTACGTGCTCCCCCTGCCCCCCCACCCCCCCCCCCCCCCCCCCCCCCCCCCCTACTTCATCCCGTGCCCCCACTTTTTCCATCCACGCTATGTTTATGCTCGCGAGAACCCTCCGGGTACATAATCTACTCGAGAATGCGGCTGAATCGTACTCCAGAGGAGGGAGACATGTACATGGAGGAGCTGACGGCTTACGAAGACGGCCGGGTGAAGGTGATCCTCGAGACGACTTCCCGGCCCGACGGACGCCTGCTCGCCGCTCACGAGTTCAACTGCTCCATCGGGGACGACGTCACTTTCTTCGCGGGTCGCCGGGACAGGTAACGTCGGAGATTTTTCCTCCTGTTCTTCCTTTCGGGCGTTTGGGAAAACCTTGGAGAGTGCGAAGAGATTTCGTCAGTGGCGTAGCCAGGTTTTCCGCTAGGGTAAGAGGAACGTTGGGGGGTGGGGCTAATGGGGGGGATAAGCGGAACGTTGGGGGAGCTAATTTCTCCTCGTCGGAGGGGGGTGGACGCATTCCGGCCTGAGTTGGGGGGGCTGAAGCCCCCCCCCCCCCCCCCCCCCCCCCCCCCCCCCCCCACTGAAGCCCTCCCCAGCCCCCCCCCCCCTCGCTACGCCACTGGATTTCGTTTTAAATGCAGCCTTCGAGCGATAATAGGACGCCGTGGAAGCGGAAATGAGTTCCGTGAAATCATGCATGCATACATCTTCAAATCGTTCCATATTCGCGTGGATACGAATACATCTACGTTACGCACATGGATGTGATATTTTATTTTTCATGCTTTCTATGGCCTTCAACTTGTACACGATTGGCATTTTGCGGCAACTCGAAAGACTCACCTGCGAGCCAAGTCAGCAGCGTATCATGTACTGTTTCCTCAATCATCAAATGTGGAATTTCAGGAAGTATTTAGATTCCACAACGATGTGATGTTATTCCTGCTAAGATGAACTGAGATGGCGATGTCATGTTCAGAATCGTTTACGGGATTCTCTGTACACTGACGCAATATTAACACGAAGTTCCAAAGTAGAAGTAGATGCTGGCATGGCTTCTCGCATCTCCATTTACTGTTTTTTTTTTTTTCGTAGCAATGAACGCCTAATCCTGAGTGACAGGCAGGGTCTATTTCATCTCAATGTATTCGCATTCGTCTTCACCCATAACCTTTAATCCGCATTTCTTCCCCCCCCCCCCC
>CAJPEV010000414.1:22803-126844 GCA_905338385.1 Darwinula stevensoni
CCTCCCCTTTTCTCCCCCCCCCCCCCCCCCCCTGCCACTCTCAGAAAGCAACTGAAGAACTTCCAGGAACTGAAGGACGCCATCGGCGGAGGCGACCAGGTGGCCGTGTCATCCAACTTCGGCGATTGCGGGGTGGGGCCCTCTGCCCGCGTGAGCGGCGGGGCCTCCGTCTCCAATCCTTTCCTCTTCAGACCGATCGGTAGGGACGAGAAGGATCTGTTCTGTATCGTTTCGCGCAAATAGTGAATTGGCGATGGCTTCGCCAAAGGTGAGTGCAGAGAGAGGAATTGCGCGTTTCGGTCGGACGAGACGTTCTAAGGAAATGTTGATGTTTCGATGTTTAAGGCAGGGGTGTGCAACCTTTATCGGCAGTGGGCCGCATGGAAACGTCCGTCTACTAACGTGGGCCATGGAGTGTGAAAGAAAAGGCTCCCCTCTTTTCCCCTCGGGGCATATCAGGGCATCCTGTCGTGCTGATTAGCTGATGACCCTTACCTCTTCCACGCCCCTAGGAAATGCCTATGGCGTTGAGAACCTTCTTCCTCGGGACATTAGTAGCACCGCTCGCGTGAGGAGTAATTAGGGGAAGGAAATGAAAGGACTCACGGTCTATATCTAGTTATATAAGGGATAACCAAAGTTGTGATGGGCCTTTGGCCACATAAAAACTTATTTTATCTGTTATCCCATTATGCATTGCAAGAAGCTGGTCCATGGGCCACATGCGACCCAAGGGCCGCGGGTTGCACATCCCGGGTTTAAGGCCTTGTCACCGTTAAAGATATTTAAAATCCGAAAAAAAAAGCATTTTGCTGCTAAGTCTTTTATTTTTACCATTACTTCAAACTGGAAAAAATATCCTCGAAAGCATCACACATAAAATGCACATTGAAAGGTGCCATTTTTTGGGCTACCTTGTATATTTTATTACTCGTGTTGCTACTCTCATTTGATTCGTTTAATTTTATTTACACTTGAATATATATACTAGTATATATATCTGTGCGATTTGCGGACGACGGCAGCGGTGATGTCGTTCCAGGGACGAGTCCATCGATCCGCCTTCGTGTGGGGAAAAAGAAAACGTGCGATCGTGCGAGCCCAGGCCCCGAAATCGCATCGAAATTCACCATTCGCGCGAGATCTTTACAGAATTTTCCCAGAGTCGAGCGAAACGGATCTGAACGCTCCGTTTTCCGTCAGGCGGAGAAGACGAGGCGTTCCTCAGCGCCGGGGGCCTGACGCGGAACGTGAACCCGACGGGAGGCCGCTACGTCTACCAGAGCATGCCGGTCGTGGTCTACCCGGACGACTCCGCGCTCTTCCTCCCGGCGCTCTACGACACGACGACGTTCGAGAATCTCCTCGGCGACGAGTTCTATTACGAATGCGACGTCGACGACGGGAGGGGAGGCGCGGCCAAGGTCTACGTCTGAAGGCGGGTGCGATTTCGCGGACGTTTTCGCGGGCGTTTCTCGCCTTCGTTTTTCTTCCAAGAGAGTCTTTTCGCGGAGAGCCTCTGTGATGCTCGAATGGAATAAAGATTGATGTCAGCAACGAACGTCGAGAATTCCGCCGAGTTTGCATCTTACATTTTCGGCTAACCGTTGCATTACGCGTGTAAATCATGATCGGTGTGAATCTCCTCGGTTGACGGCTGATGCACGAAACGACGAAGAAGCGGCATGTTCGACGCCTTCGCTCGCAATTCGATCGATCCATGAAAAGTCTCGATATCGCACGACCCGTCACACCAGGTTCGACACGGAACGAGACGATCCACACCTGCGAAGAAATTGCGTCATCCGCCTAATCGCGAGAGATTCTCCTTTTTTTTCGCGCGGGAACTTCCCCACATTTCGCCCTCCACCAGATGAGCGACCCCACAAGCTCCACGTCTGTCCCTCCTGCAAGTCCCACGTACCACAAAGTTCATGCATGACGGACCAATATCGCATTTTATGACGAGTGCGTCGTATTCCAAATTAAAAAAAAAAGAAGAATCCTCTGAAATGACGAAGAGGCATTAGGAACTTCCGAAGGAAATCCTGTTCGATTGAGTTGGATTCCCGGCCGTCCCCTGCCTTTTTTTCGTCCTCTCATGCCATCCAACTTTCCCCTCCCGGCCACCTGCATTACAGTACCCCAGTAATCCCATTGCCGGATCACTACAGTAGGTAGTAAGTAATGTTCTTTTGATCCAGTTTTCATCGAAAATATGTTACATTATGTTACATAAGCATTATTCCAAGAAGTTTTTTAACTCCAAAATAATTTAGAATTTATTTAAAGCGTTATTAAAAAGGGAAAGGGGTCCGAGCCCATTTTGCGATATCCAAGATCGGTAACTTGTAGGAAACCATAAGGCTAACGTTTCCCAATTTGTCATGCATTAAATATTGAAATATTGAATTTCCCCGAGCAACGCCGGGTACTTCCGCAGGTATTTTATTTTTAAAAGGGGCATGCGGCGGACACACGGTACGACGAACGTTTTTCAATCATGGTGCCCAGAAAAGAAGGTGGTGAGTGCTTGGCATGGGCACCGCAGCCAATATGGCTGTCCTTCAGGCAGAGACACCCAGAGGCCCACGATAGTAACGAGTGATTTTGAAGTCTGACGGCTACCGCATCCCCAAGACGTGATGCACCGAGTGAAGTGTGTCACCCAGCGCTAAACAGATTCTCCAGAAAGCAGGTGATGACTTCTTGTCAGAAAAAGAAGAGACCGCCCCCCAGACTCGATCCCCTTCCTCAGGGCCGTTTCTAGGGGCGGGCGAGGCGGGCGATCGCCCGGGGCGCCAGCGGAGGGGGGGGGGGGGGGGCTTCCGGGGGGGGGGGGGCGCCGTGGAAAGAAACACCATAATAAAACAGGCATTTTTTATGTGATTGGCGTCCACTTTGTGCAAACTAGCATTAATCAGGATGATATAAAAATTAAAATTATTAATGATATTTTATTTTATGCCGTGCAGCCTCCTACCAGCGTACTGGTGAGTCTGATAACACTTTCATAATAGGGCAGAAGCCCTTCCGCCCCCTCCCAACCTTCCCCTAGTATATGCGGCATGATGCCACGTTGCGACTAGGCATTGGGTATCAAGTAAGACTGTCACGATAAGTCGATTCATCGATTCCACTACTGATGTTTGGAAGAATCGATAGTTTCTTCGATCATCGCGATATTTGCGCAAAATGATGGGAAATGCCCCATTGGATTGGGACGAGTACAATACAGTCCGGACGGGGAAAGGAAGAGGCCGCGTGATCCGCATGGGCTTTCAATCTCTTATCACGATCAATTTCTGGAAATGCTGGGACTGACTATATGAAAGAAGAAGGGGAAAAAAAAGTTCGAATGGGAGACAGGAAGTGGGAAAGGAGAGGGAAGAAAGACTTAGAATATTTTTTCTCTTCTGTTTCAGTCTTCGGCTCGATCTCGTGAGGTGCATGCTATGAAAGTGGACTGTTCTTGTAATCCCTTCATAAAACGTACAACGGTTAATCCCCCTCTATAATCCTGTCTTTCGCTTTAGTATGGAGGTTTAAGTTTTTGAATTTTTAACTTGCCCTGGGGAATTTTATCACTTAAGGTGAACCCAAAGTGAATTATTTACTCGGACGTCGCTTGCATCTACGGCTGTAGGGATGCTTCGGCAACCGCAGGTGTGGCACCATCGACAATTTTCCTAAGAAACACAATAATAAAAACGAGTATTTTTTATATGGGTAGCGTGGAGGTAAATGCCTTGACTTGCCTTTGATTACAGTGGATAATACTTTATTGGGCCATCAGTTAATAGGGCAGCCGGTTTATCAGGACATTTTGTCAGGAACGCAACCATTTCTATGCAAGTGCATATAAATTTTGCCGTATTTTCGGTACGAAAATCCGCTTTATTGGGGCAAGGTCGGGGTGAATTTAAGCCGTCGATCCCATTTTTTTTTGTCCGCCCACTCCCTCGCTCCTCTTCGCCGTGTCTTTTGTGGTTAAGAGCTGGCCGACTGTTAAGGCAGAGACCATCGCAAACAGCTTCCGTGGATATGGCTTTCATTCTGGACCAGAGGTGCCAGCGTCAACCTATGAGGAGTGTCTGACTATTCTTGATGTCACTAACGGAGAAGCCTTCGTCAACATCGACGAAAACGCATCATGCTTCGCCGAACACGAGGATTCTGAGGACGACACAGTCTCGGACATCGTTGCCATGAGGCCTCGCCTCATGGCAAGGGGGGAGGGGAGGGGGATGTCGTAGACGAGGAACCTGGGACTTTACCTAAGGGGACTCACGTACGAAGCCAGGCGCTCGGTGAACAGCCTTCACCGCTACTTTATAGAGCAGGGTTTGGATAATAAAGGACATGGTGACATTGACATTGGTGCATCAGAAATGCTTTTTCAGGTATGAAACGAGCAACTATGGGCAAATGAATCGTAATTTTTCGTTTTGCACAAGTAAAGGACATTCGTGTCCGAGTTAACTATACTAAAAGGTAAGTTCGCTTTATTAAGGCAGCCGCTTAATTGGGCCGAATAGAACTGGAACCAACGTGTCCCAATAAAGCGGAATCCACTATATTTACAAATGTAACAAAATGATTTCCATCATTTCCGGGGGAAAGGCCCTAATCGCCAGAGCTGCGGTGGTGCTTCGCGTCGCAATTGTTGGTTTTTGTGGGTGGGGGGAGCCATCGGAACTCCTTGCCCTGAGCGCCAATATGCCTAGAAACGGCCCTGCCCACAAATGTTGGATTTTGGTCTTTGAGTCCGAATTAAATACACTCTGGGGACTTCCAGGAAGGCTTCGGCTTTCCCCGGGCGGTGGGCATCACCGTGGATGGAAATGGGAAATATAGTTGACAAAGTATTTCATTTTCAGAAATCGCCCTTGGTATAGCGCCGTGGCAACGGTACGAAGAGGCGGTGTCCTACGATTTCCATATTGTAGTGACGGTATGAACATGGATTGTATTTCACGGTATTCATACCTTAGCGATAATACCGAAAAATAGAGAAGGGGTTGATATGATTATCATGAGAACCGAATACCGCGGTATGATAAAAAAAAAACTTACCAGTATACCTCAACACCCCCATTTGATTCCAATAATATTTCAAAATGGCTGCACCAAATCGTTGCAGCCTTTCACTTAGCCAAACTCTCCTTCCTCTATAATAAACCTAAGTTTATCTGTTAACTTTCACCAATCTTTTCAATAAATTTGCAATGAAGGCGAAAAACAATCATTTAAAAGTTACCTCTCAAAAGTTGTGTGATAGCGTGTTGAGTCTATAGCTGGAATCTCGCGCTCCTGCGACTCACTCTTATCGGTGCCTGAAACTATGTTCTCGACATTTTAAATCAATCTAACGTTAGCACATCAGGCTCCTTTTCATCTCATCTTTGCTCATATCCGATGTAAACATACGAGCGATACAATGACTTCTGATCCATTCTCATTTCAGGTTTTCTATAACCAAAATGGCATCTCGAGGATTGACGCTCCTTTCGTATTGTATGAAGCAACGACTTCAGGTAGAAGGAAACTCCTATTACCGGTATTTCAGGCCTAAAATGAGCTCTGTTCCATTTTCGCTATTTTGCACCCTAGTTCATCAAGAGAAAATCATACAGGCCTATCTACACCATGCTCCTCCATTTTCAAGGCATGCTTGGTCATTTTGGAACACCGTAGGCTTGTAGTTCTTTCTATTTTACCGTATTTTTCCCATCAGTTAGATACTTTTTCATTTGACTTCGACACCCATGCAGAAGGAATGTCCCATGCATGTGTGTTCAAGTCGAGTGAAAAATTGTCTAACTCAAGTGAAAAACACTAAATAGCATACAAGGTCTGACAATAAAATAACGAGACTGACAACACTGTAATGCATGTGGCAACACTGGGTTACTGGCGATTGCTGTAACCAGTCAGTGCATGTCTTAAGTCTCTGCAGTAACAAACTTGTCATGATACTTCTAGTGATTGCAGAGCAGTACCACTTTACCTAAAGTAGTGTTAGGGGCACTTGTCAAAAAAATGGGTGATAATATTATGAACAAAGAATCAATTTTGGAACAAGTGTATGGAGATGAGGTTATGTCCAGAGCAAAATGTATTTAAATGTTGTAAATGCTTTTTTGAAGGAAGGGAAGAAGTTGAGTTAGACAGATGACCTGGATGTCCGACAACTTCAAAATCGGATGAAAACATAGAAAATGTGAGAACTCTGGTGCGAAGTGATCGTCGTCTTATTGTCAGAATGATTGCCAAAGAACTGTGTATCAATAGAGAGACAGTATGATTGATTTTAACGGAAAGTTCAACATTTCAAAGACTTCAGTTGGTTTTTTCCCAAGTTTGATTAAAAATTTCACATTGATTCTTTGTTCATAATATTATCACCCATTTTTTTTACGAGTGCCCCTAACACTACTTTAGGTAAAGTGGTGCTGCTCTGCAATCATAAGAAGTATCACGACAGACTTAAGACATGCACTGACAGGTTACAGCAATCGCCAGTAACCCAGTGTTGCCACACGCATTACAGTGTTGTCAGTCTCGTTATTTTATTGTCAGACCTCGTATATAAGGAGAAACAAGCTGTTTAATTGTCAGAAAGTTTCATCCCCAATGCCTACCCTAGCCATGAAGTCATGCCCTTTTATGCCTATCCTATCTATTGATGGCCAGTAAGAGCTGGTATGCTAGCAAATGGCCTGGGCCTCTTGTGAATTGGATCACCACACCCTTCACTTTTTTTTATCTGTGGGGTTAGATGGTTTCCTTGACTGAGTTTCATGCATTTAAGAAGTTCAGTTCTATTTTGATATTGGAAAGGACCCTAAAGGACCTATCATTGATAACTTTTATAATTCATTTCTTACAGTCTATGAACACTGGTACTTAATTGTCAATCCTTACTCTTTCCCTTGACAGTCTTTTCCATCATTTTCCCTGTCAAAGTCCATGTTGATGCAGCCCAGACTAGCAACCTTCACTACAGGTTAGACTTCATATTTATGCATATTTCAAGTTGTTTATTTTGGTTTCTTCTGATCTGTCGCTTTCACGCATGGATTCAAAGTGTTTGCTTTTTTCAAGGAGAAGAGCTTTATTCAATTGGATTTGTAAGTATAACCTTGGTTGTATTAACCTGTTCTAGAGAAACTGGAAAAAACTTTTCTTCATGGCTTTGTAGGTATTCAGGTGAAAGCCCCACAGGTACAGAAGCCAGCACCTCCATTCAAAGGCACAGCAGTCATTGATGGGGAATTCAAGCAGATTTCTCTGGAAGAATTCCGTGGCAAATATCTTGTCCTCTTCTTCTACCCCCTTGACTTGTGTGTACTCCTATCAACTGATGAAAAATGCATAAGCCTAGGTCTACAACTAATGGTAGAGTTCCTTCATGCTCATAAATTCCCATTGATCAGTGTCCACACTCATATCCCTCCAAACACCACCAGTTCGTGATTAGGATTACAAGCTATACAAACTTTATTTAGGTTCATTGGTAGACAATGCTCCCATGCCTGGTGATAACATGCCTTTGATCTGAGATTCCCCACTCCCCTGAGTCCTTTGGTAGCATAAGTTTTTCATAATTTTTTATTTACAGTACAGATAGAATGACTGAAAACTTACTTCTCAGCATTATAATGCAATGACCAAATTTCTTAAGGAAGTAGCATGTATCACTCAACATTGAGCCCAACAGATATTAAGCTGATCATTTATCCTTTACATATGGGTGGGTTTTTTTTTTTTTTACCTGATTTTCATTTCATTTTCAGAACTTAAATATATTTACATTTAATAACTACCCATTAATCCCCCTGTCAACTAATAAGTGAGTGAATCTGTTGAAGCATGAAAAAAAGGCCATAGGTGAAGCACAATACAATTAGGTGATAGAGAAATTGAGTCAGGGAACTGTTAATGTCTTGATCAATTCACATTATTTCTTCTTTTTTTTTTCTAAATATTTGTTTCCATTTAAGGGACAATTTTCTTGGTTAGGTTTAGTTTTTGGAAGGAGCTCAGGCATTGGTACCCCATGTGGTTTTTTTTAACACTTCATGATCTTGAGTCTGCTTTTGCATTGATTCATAAAATTAGTTATATATATAGAAAACATAGTTCTTTGTGGAAAAAACACTCTTGCTGTAAGACAGAGAATTGATATGATGAGGTTGGAGAAAGATGATGACAGGATGAAGGGGGACTGTGCAAGTTGCTACAAATGGGAGCTGATCAGATAAAGCAAAGGAGATGGAATGACAGGTTAAGTTTATCAGGTGGATCAGGTTGGTTCAAGTTCAGGTGACCAGGTCACTATATTTCTTAGGAAGAACAAGCAGGGTAAAGGTATCAGTTTGTGTATGGGCGCCTATTTGTGGACAATTTTGCATTTTCTCCCACCCAAAAAATATATGCAGGAAATTAAAAATCTCAACTGTTCCATGTTATGCACATGCCAGTCAGTCACCATATAAATTATGCATGCCTATTAGCATGATTCAACTTAGACATTTTCACTTTGTTTTAGATGTAGCACTCCTGAATTCCTTATATGTCTAGTTACTTTCTTATCGGATGAAAACCCTTTCCATAGTTGATTGTTGCACTAGAATTGATGAGGGCCTCAAGTATGATGCTCAGAAATGTTGCTCGAAGTTCCTAATTCATATTTCTATCCATGTTTGGATGAAAAAGTATTCTAAAATGATGAAAGAGGGGTGTCCATGAACTGGATCCTCAATTCAAGGTTTTGCCTATTTGTAGACAGTGGTGCCCACAAACAGGAATCCTTCCTCCAGCTTGTGGAAAACTTTCTTTAGGGTGGTGGCAGGCATTTTCTAAGTACATATAAGTTTTTATTACATATTTCCTAGTCCCTTGTTTATCAGATGTTTTTCTTTACTAGATGTATCTATCAATCCATCTCATGGAGGGGAAGTAATACAGAGAACTTGCATGCACTGCAAACATATCAGCCAGTACCTGATATGGTGTCCACAAGTAAAAAAACCTCTAGACTGAAGATGACTGCTTCTTAAAGTGTTCACAATCTAGTTCCATAAGTCAAGCATTTTCATGTTTGTGGCAAAGTAGGCCCAGGGTTTAAGAAATCGTTTTTAGATCAATTAATTTATTTTCCATGTCTCACTTTGATAATGCTGAAATTAAAATGCACAGATGGTGATTTCCAAAACACACTTAATGGTATGCACAATGGTTGTCTGTCGATTGGACATGCTGTCAAAAGATTTGGGGTCCCTAAAAGTACCCTATATACCAAAAACAATGATGTTAGGCCCCTCAGAAAGTCAATATAGAGTCATTTGCCTGTGCTGTCCCTAGAGAAAGAGTCAAGTTTGGCCAATTTGGTAAATTCACATTACATGTATGAAAAGACATGTTAAGAACTTGCTTTGTTGGCAAAGAAGTTTATTGTTATTGGAAGAGCAAATAGGCAATCTACTAATAACTTACCAGATGAGCAATGACTTAAATTATTCATGAAGCAAAGGCCTGATATTTCAATGAGGAGGCCTGAGATTATTGGAAAGGACAGGGTTTTGGCAACAAAAGAGGAACATTAAGTCTGGATTAATGAATTTTTATTTTTGAGCGATCAGATCAAGGTCTTGTAGCCTTCATTAGAGAATGCACATTAGGTTTTCAATGGTATTGAGTTTAGCTTAACTAATGGTACAGATTTTGCTGTGCTTGCCAATAAATGGGGGAAGAATGAGTGATTTTTCTTTCATTTCCATCTCAGTGATGATGAATAAAACTGCTGCACCCATTCCATGTTTATATCTTCTCATATTCATTCACTTCACGATCATCAAAAAATTGGTGTCGTCCACAAACTGGAACCAGGTCATCCATAAATAGGAACAATGTGAAAAGCCATATATAGTCATAACACCTCTTGTTGGAAAAGTATGCAAATACTCAATTTTAGATTATGGATACATAACTATGATACGTGACCTCATATTGAAACCAAACACACAGTTCTCTGGTGACTCCAAAGACCATAGTACAATATTCAAGATGAAAATTTCCTTAACCTGTCCATGATGCCTTTACCCTACCTCTTCAACACCTGACTTGTAGTGAAATATCCTTTCCATGATTTTCTGCATGCAATACTTTGTGATCATTCCTAATTACTTACTTCTGTATTTCTTGCATTGCTGTCATTTCTACATTTCATTTCCATCATATAAAGAAACTGAATATAATTGTGCTGCATTGGTCACAGTATAAAAACGTTTTAACACATTGGCTGCTGAATAGATTCTCAGCATGGGCAAAAGGTATCACTGGTGATAAATGGGGCAGCCTAAGTGGTAAATATGGAGAGTTGTTTTCGTAGGCATCTCATTTACTTGATAAAGAAATAAGGTCTGAGCACATGACAACACTGTCTTTCCTCAAATGTCTTTTCCACCCCTTCCCTAAAAGTACTCAACCTTCCTGGTGGATTTATGAGCATTTAATTATATTTTGCCCTTTTTGACTAGTTATCCTGGAGCCACTACTACATTTTTTGGAAGAGACTGAAATATACACATAGAGTTCTTGCATGTACCCTATGTAAAGAAATGCATGTATGGATACATCTGCAAAAATTTCCTGTAAAAGTTACTAAGGCATTATAATCATACATGAGCACTGTCCTGTATGAATGTTGCAGCATGAAGTTCTGTTAGAGCATATCTAATTGTGAGCATTCAACATAAATGTAACACACACAGGCCAACAATTGAAGTTACTTCATGATGCTACGAAGCTTCCTCAATCCTCTGCAAGTTCCTTGGCATAATAATTATATCTGCTTGCTTGAACATCTGTAGAATTTTCATGTCTGTCAGATTTGAAAGAAATGAACACAAGTGTAATGTCAGCCTTGAGATTTGTCACTGACTAAAGAACTGTTCTGCTTTGTTTTGCAGCACATTTGTGTGTCCAACTGAGATCATAGCCTTCAGTGATCGGATGGATGAGTTCAAAAAGATCCAGACAGAAGTTATTGGTGTGTCTACAGACTCTCACTTTAGTCATCTGGCATGGATCAATACTTCTCGAAAGGTAAACTGTTAATTTGTTTTCCCAACTGCAAGATACCCAAAATACCTTCATTCGCTCTCAATCAGTGTAGTTTCAGGTATCACCCTGAAAGAAAGAAATTGGGAGGGATCAGACTCAATTACTTGAAGTGTTTGACAAATTGGCAGGTCATTTTCTTTTGGTCTGTTCATTTTTTGAAATTATATAAGGAAGCCCAAAGACCAGGTTAGCAAGACAGCAGCAAGACCTCTCATGAACGAACCATTCATGAGAGGTCTTGCTGCATCACATATCTATTTTTAATTGGGTTTGTTATGCTGCTAACTGAGCCTGTAAAATTCTACAGACATTCACCATTATGTCCCTGAATCCAGGGTAACACATTTGTTTACATTGTCCACTTCTGCAAGGCTAAATTACTGGTATGTGTTGGATCTTGGCCATGAACGCTGATAATGACATACATTTTCAGCAAGGTGGCTTAGGAGGTCTCAAGTATCCCTTGCTGTCTGACTTCAGCAAGACAATAGCCCGGGACTATGGTGTGTTACTGGAAGGTGCAGGAGTGGCACTCAGAGGTCTTTTTATCATCAATCCTGAAGGAATACTTCGTCAGATCACTGTGAATGACCTTCCAGTGGGACGATCAATTGATGAAGTTCTTCGACTTGTTAAGGCCTTCCAATTTACTGACCAACATGGTGAAGGTATGTTATTTGTAGATGTTCATACATATCACTTGTAATCTTCAAACTAGTGTTCTTTGGCAGCAGCATGCAGTGATGGATCTTCTACTATAGTCTTTACACATTTCATGTGATATTGAACCAATTACAACTTTCTTTTGATTTTTCTTTCTGTGACCCAGCATTTAAGCTATTCATTCTGTGTGAGAACCTTACCTTTCAAAATCCATCGGCAATCCATTGAGTTACAGGATAACCAGGCTGATTTATTGAAGACACTTCCAGTTACCATAAATTTTCTGTGAATGAAATAAATTGTGCAAGGAACGCAGCATAACCCGGAAACAATTTTTAAAATACCTTTTGCTAAGTCACTGCACTCTCAAAAATCTTCATCAGGCAGGCAGTCTTATGCTATATTATGCTTCAAAATAAAAAAACCTGCTATTAAGATCATGAAATTATATACTCACAACACTTGGTGGGAAATTTTCCAATACTTGATATCAAGGAGGGTGTATTAACAGTAAATTAAAATCCTCTATCTCATTGTTCACTTGTGGATAATACTCTGTAGTGACTGTGAAATTAGAGTGATACAGAAACACAATTCTGTTTCAGTCTGTCCTGCCAACTGGACTCCAGATTCACCAACAATCAAGCCAAGTCCTGAGAAATCCAAGGAGTATTTCTCCAAAGTGAATTGAAATTGATCGTGGAAGGTGTAGGAAGAAAGTGTTTTTTGCAGTTTTGCTCTATCCTGCATCTGAGAGTGTTCAATGTTGGCTGTTCTACCAAGCATGTTTCTTTGGTAATTAAGGTGAATAGATAAATGAAAAGCCTTGTGATGTGACTGCAGAGTTATTTGGAAGATACCTTGAAGCAATAGAAACCCAAGGAATATATATCCACCGTGAAATAAATGATGCTTGGTGGTTTCTTTCATAAAGGTCTCTCTGGTCAGTACACTGTTGTCAAAGTGAAATCATGTGAATGGCTTAGTGCATAACCTGGGTTTGTGCAATAAAGGAAGCCAACAGCTTTTGGGAAATTTTATTTAAAAAGGGAGCTCTGAATACACGCAAGTAACCCTACAAAGAGCATGTTATCAATACATCCAGGATCACTTTCTTTAAACAACTTCACACAAATTTCATCACAGTTTTCAAAACAAGATTATTGAAGGATTCTCCTAGTTACACAAAAGTGCCATCAAGTAGTGGAAAATGAGAAGAGAAGGCACAAGTGATACAAGATAGTTCTCAGGAAAAAAAATTAAATGCTGACCTGAAAACCTGAGGCCCTCACACATCTGGTTGATCCTATATGTGCAGTTATTCCTATCAATGAAATTTCTGGAAAGTTTTATTCTGCTGGAACTTTGAAAATGTCCCCTTTGAGTTTATGCCCTTTTTCCAGTGAGTCAACAGTTGCGTGTATGTCTACGGTCCATTCTCTTCAACCTTGAGATCAACAATGAGCTTGGAGCCCTTGCATGAATATACACCCAAGAACTGTCCACCCACTGGAAGAAGTGCATTAACTCAGAGGAAGGACTTGGCCTTGGGGACCCTGGCCACCAAGGAGCAAAAGGTATGGGCATTCTAGAAAAAGAAAGAAAACTTAATGAAAGCTCATAAAAAGGAACAAAAAAGCTAAAGTGACTATGACAATATCATAAATGAGTCTTGCTCATCAGAATATACAGTGATGTGAAAATGCATATGCATAAAAGGTAAAACAACCACAAAACTGAAGAACAATATCCAAGCTTCTTGTTAGACTGAGAATCCTGTAGCATTCATGAGAATGCAGCATTCTCTCATGCCTAATTATCATCAAACAATTCAATGAGATCAAAAAAGCATGCCCTCTCTTGAATATGATGCAGCAGATATCATTCAATTGACCTTCATGAAAGACTTTAGATCAAGACACTAGAGACATCTTGGAATGGTGACTAAGTAGACATCTTACAAAACACAGCACAATTCTACAGTATGTATCAAGAATTACCCTTTGAAGATAATGGAGCAGAGCAATGAATTCTGGCAGGCAACATCCAGCCCTGATATGCTATACATTTGACACCTTGCTGAAATTTAATTTAATCCTTTCAATGCTATGAATAGGTTAACTTAGCAGCAGTTTCTCACTCATTGCAGCAGATACACCAGAGACTTTCCAGTGCATCAAGAACTAATTCAAGGAAAAGTCCAATTTGTTGCTTACCAAATAAGGTAAGAGAACTTACCTAGAAGCAAGTAACCAGGGCATATCATAAAAAATCTTAGAAGGTTGCAAAGAGAAAAAACAGCAGTTGAGGGGTTAAAGAATTTGTGACTATATGGAAAATAATCATTGGGAAAATTCCTAGCCTACAATGGATATCAATGACAGTGGTGAGATGCAGAAACATCCCATGGGATTTGATGCTTCAACAACAATGGAGAGGAATTTTAAAGATGCTATAGTGGTGAAAGAAAACCTATTGACTAAGGAAGCAGAATAGAGTAGCTGAAACCAGTTCCTCTCATTCCTGAGACATAAAATTATATGGGGATGACAAAAATGACAACAGAGTGTTTTCCTTAGTCTTAAAAGTTTCATTATAGTATCTCCAGCAAAGCATGAACTACACCTCAAATGGGATCAGCAATCAAGAGGTTCACAAGCACAAACATGATCAAACTCAAAATTATTGTCAATTTCAATTATTTTTACATACTCCATTTTGAGACTTAACCCTCACTTTGCTCAAGTTTTTCAGAGCATTGGAACATATTGTGGAAATAGGAACCAAAGGCACTGTTGATAATATTTTCCCTACCCAATGGCCTTTTCCACAATTCTTGGCTGCTGGATAAATGTCATCTACCATGTAGCAACAAATTTTCACCCCCATTGTACTATTGCAAGGGACAAGAATCACAAAATTACATAGAGGGAAAATGTAGCAGATACATTAAACTTCCTGTGTTAAAATTTGATATGCATTAATGTGGATGCATTATGGGAGAGTAACAGAAACATTTGTTTTGTGGCATTGATATGGGTCATGGTCACCTGTCAATCATGACTCACATCATCAATTTGAATAATGTCAGGGATCTCAATTGAAATTAAATCATATACTTGTGAATTGGAGTTTAAACTGCTTCATGGAATCACTTTTGGCAAAAACTAATAAGTGATTTTATTTGTGATTAGCCCACTTCTTGCAAGGAGAACCTAAATTTTAATTTATCTTATTTTGTCATCTCTCACCTATTTCTATGGCCTCAGTTGAAAGGGATGCACATTTATGCATTCACAGACACTCAGAACTCATTCAACATTGCACATGGACACACACATCCATAATGTCTTTGCACATTCATCCTGAAAGAACAGCAAACCGGGAAGACAAGTCTGTTGAGACTGAAATTTTCTTCCAAAAATTGTCCCCCATTAGGACACTCTTTAACTTTTCCTCATATCCACAAGAGATGAAACTCTGGCCACATTATACCATATTCCAGCCAAATTATCTAGTGCTGTGTGTTAATAGATTCTTCATATGAGGATATATAGGAAAAAAGTCTCATGGTCAATCAATGTCAGCTGCATACTAATTTCTTCTGACTTCGTCAATATTTTAAATTGGAAATGTTGTCATGCTAGGGTTCCCTGACATATTCTGAGGATGACTAGCTCATGCATTCCAAATATTAGGTCTCTGTTGCAAGGAAACAAATTTCAGGCTACAGAAAGATCAGATACCATAACTAAATTTTTCATGGCACAGGGCTGGAAATAACTGAAAATCATTAGTGCACTGACCTTATAGTAGCTTTTCTCATGTACTTCCCACACTTCTTCATATCACTCCATCATAGCAAAAAGAAAGAGCCACTTTTATGAAGAGAAAGTATGGAGTAAATAGGCAAAAATATCTGCAATATAATTACTGAGATGCCAGAAGAGAGAAGCATGTCATAGTATCTATAGAGCTTGTAATGTTACTTTTTTTTTCTTATGTCATTTGTTTACCACCTCTTTATGACCAATGACCAGATAAAATATTTTATTTTCATTAAATTTCTCAATAGAATCTCATTCCTTAATAAGTTGGGAGGATCAATAGCTGAACTACATGTACAGGAGACTAATGTGGCTTCAAAAGCACAAGTAAGAGGCATTCTAAACCATAATATTGCACTAGGTTCTGGTTTGAGATTTGTCCTACAAGATGATGTCCTCAGGAAGAAATGGGAGCAAACATGTTAACTTCCCTAAGGTGGGAAGGCTTCGGAGTCATGCGTGGCTTTTGCTGCTTCTCAGGCATCTTCAGCTCATCATATGAGAGGGATTTCTTCAAGGTGGTTGGCTTGGGTAATTCTATGGACTGTATTTCTGATTCACCCTTGACTGCAAGCTTCTTTTCTCTGCTTTCTACAGTGGCTATAGCTGGCTTTAGCATTATGGCTGAAGCTGTGCTCTGCTCTGGATTCTTTTCACTTGCTCGAAATAGGTTTGCCAGATAGCTCAAGCTGCCTCTGAGGGTTAAAAATAACATCAAATGTCCATTCAGAATCACTGTAAGTCTCTCCTTGGGAAAAGTTGAATGAAAAATATCAAGAAGGATAAGAGATATAGGCTTAAAAAAATAAGTGATAACTCACAGAGCAAACCTTTGACCAGGAAGCAATAAAATAACAAATGCCCATGGCTCACTTGTGTTACAGACTGACAAACATATTGCATGATTATCCTTCTAAAAGAACTTGGAAGCAAATGTCTTACCCTTCAGGACTAGTAGACCTTCGTGAGAAGAAAGCATTGGGTGGAACTAGCTGCCGAACAACTAATGGCTTCACCTCCCCTTCTATGACACCAGCTGAAGTAGGGTGCTTTGATGACTTCTTCCAGGGTTCCACCATGGGAGCAAATCCTGCAGTCTTCTCAACCAAATGCAAGGACGTTTCAGGAACACTTAATTTTGGCAGTTTCATTTGAAGTTGTTCAACCACAGCAGTCAGATCACTTGGATGCTCATGATGCTGCCCTTCCTCTGCAATTGGAAATGTATTTGAAATGATAGACACTCTGTGACTTGCAAATGGGGCTGCACAACATATTGATATTGTAAAAAAAATTGCAATATGAAGCTGCGGCAATGTTAATATTATCCAGATGCACACAAATTGGTGTTATTGTCATGATATTGTTGCCTCCTTCAGGTGGGGATTATTTCTTCGCTTAGAGATGGAGACTTCATACCATTCAGGGAAATCTAGGAACAGAAATCTCCCTTTCTCTCCTGTCTTGATTGTGGGAAAGTTCACACAAAGGAAGACCAGTAATTACTGGCTTGGGTCATATGATACAATCGTCATGCTAAATGTATATGACACCTCCCTTGTTTCTCAGTCAACTTCATCAAATAAAGAGGAGGAAGAAGGGGAGGCAATCATTGCAACAGTTGTTCATCATCTTCATTTCAAAGTGAGTGAGTCAACAAGTCATCAATTCTTTCTACATTCAGTGAAAATCTAATATCAGATAACAAGATCTTATACAAAATTGATGCAAATTATCCTTCTTGTGATATACAAGGGCCTAGCCTGCTTGCATCAGTTACAAATACACTAACAATAAAAAAAATAATTGAAAATCTAATATCAAGATAATGCATTGTGATAATTGGTGCAATGTATCAACAGAAAAAATCTCCCACTCTTCCTTCCCCTCATTGCAGCTAGCTAGTACATCCTGTTGATGGTCATAGGAGAGAAAAGAAATAGGAAGCCACAATTTCCAAGAAAAAAAAGGTATTGTGATACCCCATTGTATCTCTCCAGCAGCAATAATACTAAATAAGGTCAGAAGAGAGGGAAGGATAGAAGGTGGGTCAGGGTTTCCAAGGCACCAACATCACTTTTGTGCTTTACCCATTTCCACACACTCACATCCCTCATCTCCTTCTCCCAGCCAATGATAAAATCAATGTATCACAATACTGCAGGATGACCATACAATATTGTCACACGACAAATATCATGCAGCCCTACTTGCAATACTTCTCCACCTATAATGCCACTTATGTTTTCAGAGAAGCACATAGCATTATTGCATGAGAAGCAATACCAAAATGGAGAACTAGCAACAGGGAAGTAGGATGACTCAAGTATCATCTCCATCTCAGTTCACTTCAGGGTGACCCAAATCATCAAGCTTTTTTTCCTATTCTGCAACCTGGATTCTATTGATCCATTCTGCATGTATTCAGTTTAGTTTAATACTCACAAAATGATAAATCAAGAGGGATGGGGAGTCAATTCATATCATGTGAATGAGGTTTTTCTGTTCACTCATTAATAGAGAGGCTCAAGGCAAAGGTTTGCATTTTAACTACTCAGTTCTGTTTACAGGATAATTTGAGCAGAAAAATAAACCTGAAGTCTTATCAGCCTCATTTGATGCATGAGACATTGACCTAAATGTTGTCCCTCGATAGAACTCAGTGTTGTCTATTGGATTGAAGCAATCTTTCAGACTAACCAGCCTTCCTCGAGAGAACAATAGCAATAGTTCAGATAGTGTTCCATTCATTTCTCTGCAACATGTCAGATATTCTTTCCTCTAGTGAAGGCATACTAATATGAAACTAAAAATGAAATCACAAATGAAAACTTAATGTTTCCCCTTCTTACAATTAAAAGTTTCAAGGTCAAAAAGGATGACTCTTTATAAAGAAAACTTGCCAAAGGTGAAGGATGGTTTCATTCATATTTCTTTACTTTTTTGTCATCACTCATTGCCATTTACTGTGGCACCATTGTTGAGCCATGAATCTATGATCAAAATGATATTGTGGAAGATAGAGATCTGTTAGGATTGCATGCTATTGGATGATGAGCCAGTGATAAGAATGGTAGGGATAGTGCCAGTGGTATTGGTGCTGTTTCTCTGCTAAACATATGTCCTTGGCACTATACTTGATTTCAAGATACACTGCCAGTTTCTGTTTCAAGTTTCATTAATCCTCAACTCCGAGGTTTTGCTGTTCTTGAGCAATGAGAATATGTCATGTGATAATGTTCCTATCAAAGTTGCAACTTTTTTTTGACAAAACTAGTATTAAGAGAATTATAACTCCATGTCAGAATAAGTCAAGGAGAACAAGGGAAGAGCCATATGCCTTGTTCAACTTTTATCTTGTTGATAAGGTACTGGTACATGTTATCAATAGATTCCCTAGCATATCTTTGGTTGGGGCTAATCCCTGTCACTGCTCTTGGGAATACCTGTTGCCACGTGTCAAAGGCTGTTACACTAAGTGACTGAAAAAATGAGTGTTACATGGGTATTCTTCTTCACATCCTTCTCAATTCCATTCCTGAATGGTCTCATGAATCCAGTAAGTGAAGACATTGATGTCATGGATCAAACTACTGGGTCTTCCCTCTTTGCTGAGTGCCCCATTCCAGCACTTGCATCTTTGGGGTTCTTTAGTTTCAAATATGACTGCTACAGAGTCCCTGAGAATGAGGTACCATGGCATGAAGCAGAGAAGATTTGTCAGATGCAATCTGACACTCATTTGGCATCAGTACATGAGGAAGAAGAGCTTGGTCATTTCTCTGAGATTGCAGTGCATTTTAATAAGTCCCTCTGGATAGGGGTACAAGATCATGATGACACCTCCCCCTTTAACATGAGTCTCCCAGAATGTGCATTTATCAATCATCAGACTAGAATGTGGGAAAGAGCTGAGTGCATTGAAAAGCATTCATTTGTCTGCAAGTACCAGAGTGAAGAGAACTATGATAAAAATAGTGCAGCTTCTGAGGAAGGGCCATGCCCTGGAGCACAATGGGTGCTTCATGGAGATTTTTGCTTCTTTGCCCAGCCAGAAGTGAAAAAGACAGGCTATGAAGCTCTTCATATGTGCAAGCGACTGGGGATGAATGCAAACCTTGCAAGTATTCATTCCCAAGAAGACAACAATTTCATATGGAATTTCATTAATGGTACACAAGAAGATATGTGGATTGGACTTTTGCGAGGGTTTCAAGTAGATTGGATGTGGAGTGATGAATCAGTTCTGGATTTCTATAACTGGGCTCTGAATGAACCAAATGATGATTCTGGAGGGGAGAACTGTGTTGAAATGTACTATGCCAATGGGAAATGGAATGATGCAAACTGTGACAGTCCTCGAGGATTTATATGCAAGACTCCGAAGAGCTTCACCAGAACCACAATGAAGCCAACAAGCCCAACAATGACCATCCACAATTCTAGCAGCACTCCTAATTTGGGCATCTCTACTGAGCTAACAACACAAGGAGACATGAATACAGTCAATGCAAGTACTATAGCACAAGTCACATCAACCTCCACCTTCACCAAACAGCCTGGAAGTGCCACAACGGCTGCTGCAAACTCAACACATGAAAGTAATCATACTATAATCCATATTCCACAAAAAAGGAGAGGCTTCTATGTAATTGGGATTGTGGCCTTCATTTTGCTTGTGACAGCAGTGGTTGGGTGTCTCACTTACTTTATAGTGGGTAATCAAAACAAAATTGCTTATATTCAAGAAAAGTTGGGTTGTAACCCCAGAGGTCCATCGAGAACACATCAATATCATCAACTTCAACTTTAGTTTTTTCACCATCTTCAGCATTCAAGATCAAACTGGAAATAGTTTTGAGGAAAAACACAAGGTTCTAGATATCTCCTTCAAGAGTAGAATAATATGGTCAACACAATAATGAGTTCCAATGCTTGGAGATGTATCTGTTCTATTTTTGCCTACTCTGCAAATCTACATCCCCTATGATGATTTGTTTAAGTGCAGACTGAACCTCTGCTACTACAGTGATCTGAACCTTCATTTGTTCCCAGATCTGTCATTCTTTCCTTGATACTTCTGTAACATCAAATAAAACTTACACAAATCAAACTCAACTTGAGTTGCATTCAATCCATAATAAAGACATGAAATATTATTTTTAAAGTAGTATTACATGTTTTCCAAAAACTGGTTAGTTTACACAGAGAAACATAAGAATTTGGTCATTTGGCCAAGTTTGGAAGCTGCAGAGCAAACCATTCCCAATTGGGATATCTTGAATCTACTGATTTGTATGGGACTTCACTTAGGATTAAAGGAAGGTCATATACCAGTGAGTTTGGTAATTCTGATCATGTATGTCCAAATCTCCTGAAGTATCAGACTTAAAATTGTTGGCTCATGTATGAATATGATTGAGTTCCAAAGTGGAAAATCATTGGAAAGAGCTGTTCCACATGGTGATTCTCACTATATAGAATTATTTTCCCTTATAATTTAAAATTTAGGCCAAACACATGTTGCCTGAGGGCCAGCTTAACTGTGTATACCAACTAGAGCTTATTTCAACCTTCTCCCTCTTCCTTCCATTTGCTTCCTACTTCTGAAGCAGTAGAGTCATGACTATTTTTGCATGAGTTCGTGGCAAAAGTGATGCCTGAAGCTTCTCATTGATTAAAAAAAAACAAACCTGAGATTGAGAGTTCATCCAGCAAATTCAATAAAGCTGGAAGAGGCTCAGCAGGTCAAAGGGAACAAAGTATCTGTTGCATAAATCTTGAATGAAACTAGACAGCTTCAACAACAGTATTTCAAGTTGTAACTTCAGGATTATCAACATTACAAAATAAGTCAGCAACAAACTTTTCTTCAGACAGGTAGGGGGAAGAGGGGTTCAATTCAATTAATAACTACTGCAAGGCTCTCAAAGAAATGTTATGGACATGCTCAAAACGTGCAGTTCACAAGATTTTCTCCATAACCTTCACAGTTCAAATATGCCACTTTGTTGCCTGTTAATCTTCAAATCCTTGAATCACAAGGCCATAGTTGAATCTGTAGTACAACTTGACAATGCTTTGCTAGCAGCAGAGTCCTACAATCTTCAGGAACCCAGACCAACTCTGTTTCAGTTTCATAACACAAGAACCCCAGAGCAAATAAAGCATTGACAAGCTGATTGAGTCACGGTAGTGGGATATCCTTGCACATAATGAAGATCTGAGCCCATGTTACTTTTTCCTATTTCCTAGCATGAAAGAACTGGTGGATCCAAATTTCATGATGTGAAAGAGACTAATAAAGCTATGTATAAGTCATGTGAGGGCTTCAAGAGAAACAGCCTGCAAAATGGTATTTTTGAACTGAGAAGACAAGAAGAAATATTTCCAGTGAACTGGAATGAAACTACACTCATTGCCAAAAAAAAAGTGCAACCATTAAGGAGTTGCATGATCTTGATGAAATTTGGTATATACGCTTATACTAGAGTGCCATGAAGTCAATTTAAGTTTCAAGGGGGTGGGATGAATATTCACAGGGGAAACTTGCTAAACACTCTAATTTCAATAGTAGTTATGAGGTTGTACTAATCACCAAAAAATAGTCTCCTACAAAGATTTTATTGATAAAACATGGTTGGAAAACTCCTAAAGATGTATAGAAAATTGCACAAAGTTTCCAGGTGATGGGGGAAGAGGATGACATCACTGATGATGCCAGATTCTTTCTCTGACCATTCTAAAACATCATAGCTGCAATTGAAATTAGAGTGTTTGACAGGTTTTCTCAGTGAATCCCACACTTTTGAAACTCTAACTGATATCATGGTACATTGGTATAAGCTTGTGTAACAAATTCAATTAAGATTGCTCAATTCCTCCTTGGTCATGTTTTATCTTTGGGCAATGAGTATAAATATGTATTTAAGGAAAAAGCAGTTGTATCTCAGATAATGAATATAACATACCTCTGAGAGCCTTGTGGAGGTTATTGATGGAATGCCCTTCATAGAATTCAGTCAATAACAGAAAAGGATGTTGCTTGTGGTGAAACATAGCCTTTCAAGTATAATATGAGCAACAGATGACAGGCAGATTGTTTTGTGCATAAAGGATTATCTCCAGGTCAGACCACAAAATAGCTTTAGGAATTCAGGCCTGAGGGCATTATAGTCAATCTTGCAGGGTTCCATAAAACTGATACAGGCCAGACTCCAGGATGCAAGCCATTATAACATAATCTCTAGATATTTTCTCATTAGGATGAGATTTCAAGAAAACCAAATTGGTGCACCATAAGCTCAGGCCTGCATAAGCTAAACATAGGCATAAGGTTTAACTTATGCTCTTCATATAAAAAAATTTAATTGGGACATCACAGTCCTAGAGAAGTAAATACATTTGCCTGCAGTAATAATGAATTTGAAATCAAATTCATGATTAATGCAGGGGTGGTGCTTGCTGGCCGACTGCCAACCCCTCCATTCTCATTTAAGATTATACAAATACACCAATACCCTGTTTTGCATCAGGGTTAGGTTACTGGAAAACACGACTCAAACTGAAACGACACAACTTTGAATCAGCTCAAATCAAATTGACACAAAACGGGGTATTGGTGTACTTCTAAAGTTCATGGTCAATAAGAGGACAGGACAGATGGGGCCTTAGCCTTGTCTAATCCATGAATTCAATTTGAAAAAAAAAAACCTTCCTGGAATGTAAATTAAGTACGTGGTGAAAAGCAATAATAAAAAAAAACCCTTTGCTTCTGCAGAAAAAAAAGATCAGAGATAGTGGCAACAAGACCTTTGTTGGATTGAATTTCTTGATGTCCAGCATCTTTTAAGTACTCCAATTCAACCATGCCTTTCTCTGGATCAAGGACTTTAACAGATCCTCTCCTGCTTCTCTGTGGCTCTATCACTCCTAGTGCTCCTCCAGCATTTTCCTTCCGTTTTCCTTTCCAATGAGTCTCCAGGTACATCTCATTTGGAGATGGAGGAGAAAAGGGCTTGTCGTCAATATCATACCTGCAATATGGAATGTTATCCAGTATCATGCTAGTATAAAATGAAGGGTGATATTGAATCTGAAATTTAACCAATTATAACAAAAGTAATAAAATAAATATTTCATCATACAGTTCTGCTTAAAAGTTTCAGTTTGGAAAATCTCACATTTGAGGTAATAGTTTCTCCCACAAATGTATCAATGGCAGCTTACCCTGCCAGTTTAATTGTAATTTTAAAAATACAGGTAACTCAATTTCATAATTTATTGCAACCATATTATCATGACCAGAACATGTGTGACAATGTTGCCTAAAAATGGATGGTGCCCCTCTTTAGCCTCCAAAAGGGAATTCACAAGTCTCAGCATATTGCAACCAATGACTGCAGTCAATTAGAATATATTATCCCAAAAATTACTAACAGCTCCAAGCAGCTCTTAATTGTTCCTACAGAATTTGTAGGTCACTCTTTCACTGACATCTAAAAAATCTCAATTGGATTCATGTATTTACCCTGGTTTGCCTGGGGTTGGACATCGATGACTACCTCCCAAAGTTTTGTCCTAGACCACCGGGTATTGTGCGCTGGAGCAAAAACATGTTTAACCCTTTTCATGGTAGCATCTCCATTTGGAGATACCATTTGAAATTTGTTCAAAATTTGTAGCAGCATGTGCAGCAAAGATTTGAGGGAAAACATAAGTCCAATTGAAACTATGAACTGTCATCCAGTCTGGGATATAGCAATGAGCCTAGGTTAATAAGTAATAGGTTAATAAGTAAGGGTTAATAAGTAACTTCAGCAACATTGATGAAAAGCNGTAAGGGTTAATAAGTAACTTCAGCAACATTGATGAAAAGCTTTTGCATGATGGGAAAGACATGATCCTCAATCAGTAGGAGTTATTGCAGCTTTCCCATCATCTTGAAAACAGACCAAGTCACTAATGCCTGGGTTGCTGATCATTCCCCACATTAATATCACCACTTCCTAAATTAAGAGTCCTCTTCCAACAGCATAAGTAGTATTCTCCCAATGGTCATCTCAAAACCAGTTGATGAAAAACTACGCAGAACTGGAACTTGTCACTGAAAGCAATTCTTCTTCACTGCCCCTCATGCCAGTCTGCATGTGTCACCATTGACTCCAGCCTATACTTTATGTTCATCACATTCAAGCATGGTCTCTGCATCTCATAAAGACTAGGTTCTTCAGACACCAGCCAATGAGTAAGCTAGTGTGGGCTTAGAGGCATATCAACTGAAATGAGGCACATTGACTAGGATGAAGTGCTGCACAGAAGAATTGCTTTCATTGATGAGCCACAGTTCTGCTTGGGAACTGGTTTTGAAATGAATTTCACAAATACCTGTATTTTTGGAAGAGAAATCTTAATTTAGGGGGATGGTGATATTAACATGCGGGAAACGATCAGCAATCGAGGCATCAGTATCTTGGTCTGGTAGGTAGAGGATGGAAAAACAGCAATATTACCTACTGATTGAGAACTGCATCTTTCACATCATGTAAAAACTCTTCCTTGATGCTGCTAAAGCCCAATTTTAACCCTTTCACTGTTTAAAAAATAATCCCTCACAACCTCCACGGTGTTATAAGAATTGTGTTACATCTCTGCAAAGAATGGTTTAAGTTTAAATTGTCTTATCTTGAAAACTATTGATGATAGACCAAAATGTGTTTAAAAATTTATTTCCAGGAACAGCCAGAGTGTTATCGGAAAAGTGCACGAATTTTGAGATGCGTATAAATCCATTGACAGACTTGATTTTACCAAAAGCTGAGATGATAAAAAGTTTATCAGTTTCCAGAGAGACTGAATAGAAGGCCATATTGTAATGCCCATTAAAATCAGTGCCAAAATAAATGTATGAAATTCCTATACAGAGAGGTTTCTCCTTTGTCTTACCCTTGAATATTCACTTTGAGCTTGTTAAAAATAAGGTCTGATGCAAATGTATACCTGAATGTTTCTGTTATTACATGTTCAAGGAGGTTTCCGTGAACACATATTGCTAGGAACATATAAATTGACCCGGGTCATCTGTGAAAATAAGTTCAGAATCGTCTATCTCAGGGAGATTGGAATATTCTATTTCAACCTAGGATTTCCTGTAAAAATCAAGAAATGAGTTGCATGGGGATTATCGCTAAACTCAGATATATCAGCAGTTTTTCGCCCCCTGGTCTACCTTAATTCCTGTTTGCATCTTCACTCTCATCATTGTAATCTTCATCTCAAGCTTCAGCTTCAACTTCCATTTCTACATCACCTTCGTTTTCACTATTAACACAGAAAATGCCACAATTAACATTTCAAATTATATTTATTTCATCATCACTTAACACCAAACTAAGTGCGTAGGAAGACATTTTTACAGAATGGATTAATAAAGATACGCAATTATTTTTTTTGTTATTCAATTCTTCCAAAAGTCATATACATTGAAAAGAAGTAGCCCTGTTATATAGAAAAGGATGTATTTTGTTTTAAATACAGAATATATGTTAGTTACATCTGTAAATAGAGGAAAAACAACCTAAAAGGACTGGGTTTCATAGCCCGAGTACATACTCGGACTACCACCATGAAAGTGTCGTGCGTAGCCCGAGTATGTACTCGGGCTAACAGTGAAAGGGTTAAGCATAATTTCACTCTGGCATACAATTCCAGGCAGTCCAGGATCAAATTGGAAGTAGTCATTGATGCCCAACCCTGGACAGAGCAGGATGGATATGCATCCAATCTGGATATTTGAGATGCCATTAGTGAATGACCTATAGTGACCTAGAAATGCTGTAGGAACAATAAAGAGCTGCTTGGAGTTGTTAGTGGTTTTTGGAATGATAGTCCAATTGAACTCCATCAGGATTGCATTCTACCTCCATTCCTATTCCTCGTGAGCATGGATAGGATCTGTAGGCATAGCTTGGACCAGCATCAGTGACATCAAGGAAAAGATACTTTTCCGTTGTCAATGACGCTGTCCTTTTGGCCCATTCTCAACAGGAACTTCAGGTCATGATCAATCAGTTCAACTTGAAACATACTCCAGCTAGAATAACAATGAGAGTCCCTCAAACACATAAGATGGTCCACCTTGCATGTTAGGGACCTGACTGGAACAGGTTAATGTATGTACATATGAATTCTAATAGACTGTTAGCAGTATGCTGAAACTTGTAAATTCCCAAAAGAGGGCACTATTCACTTTTAGGCTAGATTATCCTATGTTCTTTTGCAGTGATATGATAGCAGTAAATTAGGAAATCAAGCAGCTTAAATCATTTTACAATCAAACTAGGGGGGTAAAACCACCACTAATACTTCCATAAGATGAGTTATTTGCACAAATGTAAGATTTTCCAGGTATGTAAACAACATTTTCCCCAACCTGAAATAACAGAAAGAATACTAGAATAGTAGCTATGATGAATCCCAGCTAAAAAATTGTCATCTTTGTCATAGCATCACCTGATCTCTGAATTGAACTATATCATTCCCATGTATTGCAGAAGTTGAGAGTGAAACTTAAAAGGATGTGATTCATTTATGACATAAAGCTCTTCTAACCATAAATTTTCATGCAAAGATTTATAGTGTAATAGGAATGTCAAGTTTTTGATGAAAATGAAATTTCATGCCAATTTTAGATTAATTATTGCAATCGGTAACTTGCACTGTGGAATCACAACAAATGCTGGAACTCCTTGTTTGGTACAAAAGAAACTGATTCAACCATTTGGGTTTACAAATAAAAAAATCACCCTCTACTACAGGTTAAACAAAAAGACACAGGCAACTTTCCAATAAAATACCTTACGAATAAAAACACAAGGTCATTCACACATTGAATGCATATTCTTGTTGTAGCAGAGGTTTGCTTGGCAAAGGATGGCCTCAGCAAATTATTGACAAACTTGCTTTCCTGCATTTGATAGTAGAGTCTAAACCTGGTCCATAGCAATAAAATATGAAATCCTTCTGTGACAAACCTGTCAGGTGTTCTCTTCCTCCAAAAAGGAACATATGGTGTAGCATGGAGATTCTCAGAGTGATCATCAGGTGGAAGATCATGGCTTCCTTTCTTGGCAACTTCCATTTTCTTTATCAAAATTTATTCAAAAATCAATTCCACAACAATTCTGTTAAAATGAAGGCATGTGGTACAGCCTCTCCAAAAGATCTAACGATTAGGCTAACATGCCTACCTGCACAAAAAGAACCATTTCAATAAAGCGATAGGAAGAGGAAGATCAGTATATATTCAACCAAACATGAATATAAACTAGTGACAATATGTAAGGTAGGGAGGGGGAGATAACAGAAAAAAATCACTCCAATTCTACCTGTATCACTAAATATTCCAGGAGATGATGAGGGTGGGGATAAGGTGCCTCATAGACCTGTACAAAGAGCATTTGTGTTTTGTGTCCTCTAATGTACTTGTAAATCAATGATATGAAATTAGACATTGAAACACAGATTGCTATCCAGTGCACAATGGACAGCAAGCTAGTAATGGGTCAACACTAAAAAAATGCAGTATATTGGTAAATTTGGTATGAATCCATAATGGGACAAAAATAGGCTTACTACCCAACTAATATGGCCTATTAGGCATATGAATTCTTGAGTGAGTTCATACATTTTTTAATCCACCAGAGCTGGAAATATAAATGTGGGTGAGTATTTAAATGCAACACCAAGAAAGTATTTAAGATCGAAAATATGGACATTTTCAAATAAATTTGTTGCTCAAATATCACTAACTAAGAGATAATTTGGGGGATTAACGCATGCTTTTTTAAATAAATCAATTTATTTGCTCAAAGGGCATGGTCCATGGTGAAACATTCCAACTTTATTAGAAAAATAAGTGCATATGAAATTCACAATTCTCAGAAACTTTTAAACACTTCCAAACCTGTATATGGTGGATTAAATGACAAAAATAGTCTGTACCACATACTATTTCCTGTAAGAATCTATTTCTGGTGAATTAGACTTCCAATTTAGCTTATCTGAGTGACATCATTGATTGAGGTGGAATTCTATAGAGCAATATATATTGGCAGTGTCTATTGGCCAAGCTGGGAATAATGATTTCTAACATCACTACTAACAGGATACAGTTTCCTGCAGTCCACCAAACACAGGCATGTCTTGCAAGATAGAGGAAGCTTTGTTTGCCTTGTGGGAAGACTTTGAGCAATCTTTTTCACCTTGTCAGCACACAACTAGACAGCTCTTCATTATTGTATTATGTCATGGTTGTTTAATGGGTCTTATATCATGTCAGGTTAGGAAGTAGATGACATGCAACTTGACTAATTTAAGATGTCTCATGCTGGAATTTTGTTAGGGGTACGCACTTAACTGTTACCCTTCATAGCTACACCCCTGCGCCATTAGTACTGATTACGATCACTATATGCCTCTCGAGTATTGTTGGCTTCAGCATTAGATGAAGCGATGGGGAGGAGGGAAGGTCAATCTGAACACACTGCAGAAGCATTCACACCTTTCCGAATGCCAATAACTCATTCAATCAAACGGCTAAGGCTAAACGCCCACAGAAAATCATGAGCGCCATGCTGCTCAGTTGACCTCACAGAACTACAGGGTTGTGATTCTGTCGGAGTAGATTTTGAAGTTAGAAAATGAATTATGCGATCTGACATGCTTGTGTCCTTGATATATTATCTTAAGAGCCTCTTGAATATAGAAAGCTACCAGATGGGAGGTGGTTAGACCTGAATTTATTCCGTCACGAGACTATGCCGACATTCCTCCTCTCTCCGACATACAGCGTCCTCATGCGCAGTCACACGCATGCTCTGTCATATTTTGCACCAGGATGCTTTTCACGCCCCTTGAAGTGAGCTGTAGCTAGCTTCTCCTGCAGTCACACAAGAGCTTCCTTGGAGTAGTGTCGGTTACTCGGCTTCGTGAGCGTTCGGTGTTCCTCCCCCATGGCTCTGCTCATGTTAAACAATGTGATGTGTGAGCAGCAGGCTCTAGCCTTACAAACTTTGATTTCTCTCAGGTTATTCTTTTGACCTTAAGATATTCTTAAGTACAGGGTGTCCAGAAGTTGGACAGAGCAATTATACATTATTGAATCTGAAGGGACGAAGGGTCTGAGGGTTGTAATAGCAAATTGGAAGTATGACATTCTTGGATCTCTAAATGCCATCTACGAGCAAACTTTATGAACACCTTGTATGTCAAGGCTCTCAAGAGGATTTTCAGTGAATCCCTAGGCCTAACGTTAGATCCCAGTAAGACATCAAATCCTTTGAGGAGTACGCATTTATATCTATATGTGTGGTGAAATAAATAGCCCTCCCAGAGTGTGCATGTACATTTATGGTTTCAATTGTTGAGCTCACAGAGGTGAGCATGTATAGGTTTGCAAATATAACACCCTGATAAAAGCAAAATCCCCTCAGTAATTTAATTTTCCTCTGTCTTTGCTTCCTAACTCACTCCAGCAGGGTGATGTCTCTCCACCCCACTGCACTCCTCAAAGGTATTAACCCCTTAAGTCAAGTTCAGCATATAATCATCTAAATGGGAGTTCATTAATTCTCTTCAGAGTATTTCACTTCTTGGAGTCACAAAGCAGGTGTTCACCAGGTGTTGTAGACTTAATTATATCAGCCTTCCCCCAAGTAATTCCCTCATTTAGTGTCAGCCCCCTCTTGGAGGAATTAGGTGTAAATACCCATAAGGCATTTCCTATTTTCATGATGAGCCCCACTTCTCATTATAACCACTTGTCAACTTTCCTACTTTTACATGGGTAGGCTAATAATCTAATGTCTGAGTACCATTATGAATCCATAATGATTTTTCAAGAGCATTGTGCTTTGTTTTTTTTTTCTCCTTGTTCATGTGAGTGGGGCACATGACATGAGTTTGGAATTATGCTATGCTATCAATCAGGACTGGCCCTGATTGATATAGCATAATTCCAAACTCATGTCATTTTCTCTTCTTTAGTGGATGTCACATGCCTCTATATGGTAATTTGGGATTGTGTTTCAAAGCTAAGGATGACTCTTCGAGGAGATGAAAAAAAGAAAGGTGACAATTCTATTGAATGAGAATTCCTATTCTCTATTGAAAGAAAGGTGACAATTTAAGGCAGGAAAGCACCAGCTCTAACTCACTTGGAATAGGGGAGGTTCACATGGTCTAACAAGTGGCCTGGGGGGGATTTTTGTGTTGACAATGAAAAATTACCAGGGTCACTTGAAATGTAGACCCAGTAACACTGGTCATAGTATATATTGGGTCGATCGGAAAGTTCTGGCCGTTTCAAGAATTTTCCAGAAAAAAAATTTTCTGGAACCTTCTTGAACCTTCCACAGTAGCAGTATATAAAGGGTGGGTGGGCGTGATTATGCAGCAGTTGCTTAGTCGTTCAAAGCCTATAACCATGACTTCCAAAATCGACTCTAACAAGACCGCCCAGCGTCAGTGCCTTCTTTATGACTTCTTATCAGGCATCACAGCAGCTGAATCGAATCGCCGCGTTTGGCCAAGGTGCAGCTTATGAAAGGACAGCGCGACGATGATTCGATCGTTTCTGGTCTGGAAATTACAGCCTCGAGGATGAATTACAGCCTCGAGGATGAGCCCAGGTCAGGCCGCCCATCTGAAATCGACGACGAGCAGTTGCAGCACACAGTGGAAGCCGATCCGACGCAAAGTACCCGCGACTTAGCGACAGCACTTGGCTGCACCTTTCCACGATCGTGACGCACCTGGCTGCAATCGGCAAGAAGAGCAAGTTGGGTCAGTGGGTACCCCACGATCTGACCGAGCGCGACCGCGAATGCCGTGCTGAGGTGTGCACTTCGCTGCTGTCGTACGAGCGTACGAACGACTGGCTGGATTCCGTAGTCACTGGAGACGAATAGTGGATGCTGTACGTCAACTACCGACGCAGGCGCCAATGGGTCGATGCTGATGCCCAACCAGAGCCGGAGCCGAAAGGTGACCTGCACCCCCGAAAATTCATGTTGCGCATTTGGTGGGACGTGCAAGGCGTGATCTACTTGGAGCTGCTCCCACCCGATACCAGCATCACCGCCTCCTACTACTGCGATCGGCTGCAGAAGCTCGCCGACAAACTCCGCACGGTGAGGCCAGGGCACCGTCGTGTTCGATTCCTGCATGACAACGCAAGGCCGCACGTCGCGAAGATCACACGGCAGAAACTGCTGGATCTGGGCTGGGAAGTTCTGCCTCACCCTCCGTATAGCCCAGATCTGGCGCCAACCGACTACCATCTCTTACGCGGGCTGGACAATCATCTTCACCAGAAAAGGTTCAACGATGACGCCGAGGTCGAAAACTGGCAGACTGATTTTTTCGACTCACAGCCAGCTCGGTTCTACAGGGATGGAATCAGGAGTCAGCCTGATCGTTGGCAGAAGGTGATTCACTGTGATGGCGATTACTTCGTTGAATGAACTTTTTTGCTTTTTTTTTAAAACTTGGTTTTATAGAATGTTCTCGAAACTGCCAGAACTTTCCGATCGACCCAATATATATTCCCATATATTATGACCAAAATGATGATAAACATAAACAGTTTATGTTTATCATCATTTTGTACAGATAAACAGTACAGATAAACAGTTTATGCTGATAAACATAAACTTCATAGTTTGATTGCCATCAGACTAGGAAAGTTCCCAGAAACTTTGGTTTGAATGTCACTCATGAAGAACTACCCACTGCCTTAGTCAAGTTTTTAAATTTATTTTATGAAATTTATTTCATGAAAGAAGTATGATAGCTTGAAACAATTGCACTACCTTACTATACAATCATAATCAATTACTCTGAGAACTGTAGTTTACTGAAGTCCCTGAGTTTCTGCCACCACTTCAGGTCTTCCTGATGTGTGCTAAGGAGTTAAAATAGAATCCCTTTGTTGCTAAGTATGATTTTCATATTTACTTTATGTTCATGACATGATAATAATTTAAATGGCAATCATAATCTTGTTGTTCTATCATAATTAACCAATTAATTAGCAATTGTGATGAAATATTTTGGGGTCTATAATCATAAATTGAAATCAGAATCTAAGATTATCAGCAGAGTTACGTCATAATCATAATCTGTTGCACCTCTGCCTCATCTTACCCATCCCTGCTCATTACTCAGGAGTGCTACTGCAATTCTCCTTTGTGATGGAGATGGTGGCATAAAGGTTGCACATGTTAGAACTTGACTCTGTAAATAGTAATATTTATATATAGAGAGGAATGCTAGGCCATTCCATTAGCACCATGACTGGTGAAGAATTCAGGGTGTAGAGTAGCAATGTGAAACTTTTACATTTCAGCCCAAACCATATATTAGTCTAGGCAAAGGCATTTTGTATTCATAGTTTAGGCCTTCAGTATTATTAAGGTCTGCAAAGCCTTGTTTAAAGGCAGAGAAATCTGAACAGCATTTTTCTCTGAGCCTGTACACACTCTCACTACTACCCAGATTTGAGAAGTCTAGTAGAGTGAACCTTTGTAAGTGCTGTCATTTCCAACTTATACCACATTGCAGATGCTAGGTGGCCTCTAAGAGTATAACTTGAAAATGGATCTTCCACAATTTTGTGTTGGAGAATAAGATACTGCAGTTCACAGTGCTATGAAATTAAAAAATGAGCTGTGATAATGGTTAATTAAAACAAGGGCTGGCCAGTATGGGCTATGAAGGGATTGAGATTTCAAATTCCTTAAGTTGGGATTGAAAATGCAACAGAGAGATCTCAGGGTTCAGCTTGTTGTTTACATTGTTGTTTTAGTCTGCAAACAGTGGAAGAACCTATTGGCTTGCTTTTGCTTGTAGACTATCTCATGACAAGAGTTTTCACTGAAGGATCATATTGATATTTTTAGAATAAGGTTAGGGATGTTAGGCCTATCTAGGAGATATCAGAAGGTGATGTCCTTCATCAAGCCTCTCCATGAAGCCCTCATAATCTAGGGGAGCATTATACAGTGGTAAAAGCTCCCATGCCTAATTTGTATACATCAATCATAACTTTTCCTTCAGAAATCAGCCTTGTATGCCTGTCTCAGTAATTAGGAAAGGGCTGTATGAGACAGAAGAACTATAGTGTGAAAATTGGAATAATCCTAATTAAAAACTGTTCAATAGACAGTCCCATCCCTTGTCCAGAAAACATTTGTGACCATTCTTTATGACTATATTGTATTTCAGATGAAATGTAATCCTGCATGCACTGGAATGCCTACATTTTGAGCATAATGGAAGAAACGGTATCAGAACTTCATTAGGGGCATTGAATGCATCGGATTACTATATTGTCCTGAGGGCTTGGATGTCAGTTTGAGTGAAGCCCTCATCATGAAATATGTTTGACATCTTGAGTTTGCTATTTTTGGGAATACTTTGTGGTGCAAGAACTGTTTCTGGCATTGAAAAAGGTGAGTTGCTTGTTCACATGTTCTTGTCACCAGTAAACTGATTGAAAATGATATTGCTTCTTTGATACATGTTGATAACTTGAAGGAGCGTACCTCTTGCGTGGTTTGAATGAATTTCCTTGAGCACCTATCTTAGGATGAAATATGAACAAATCAAATTGTGGAATCAAGTGCCATGTGGTTCCATGGTCCAACTATTTTCGTGCCTACATGATGAATTTTCTTATCCGAATTATGGAAAACTGAGCAATTCTCCTGTTGAAGCACTAATTATGCCACCATCTACCCAACTCAAAGCGTGCATCTTTTATTTTCCAGTTCAAACATATACAAATCTCTCAATGGAGGTTTTCTTCTTCCATAGTGGCGTTGTTCGATAGCCAGTTCTCTGGTCTTTCTTGCTTTTTTTCCGGTGCCTTGTGTGTGAAAAGAGAAACCGCTATTCAAGTGAAGTTTAATTTGAGAAGGAAAGACATCGAGAGGGAACGGGGGTGAGAAATAACAGTCTGGGAAGGTTGGAAATGTTGGGTTTTCATAATGTTATGGAAGGCGGAAGCTAACTGGACGGATATGCCCCCAGGCTGCAGGCCCTCCTTGACAAAACCCAACCGAAAGTGGCCTCTCCATATTTAAAGCCCCATTTCCTGACTTTTCACTGACGTTTGCTTTGCTGCGCATTATCTAGGATTGCTCGTTGCTCCTGCCAATCCTATTCCCTCTTGCCTCCGCGTTCCAGTGGATGTCTTAATACTTTATTTAATGCAGATGGAGGCATTTATTCCGATTTCAATCGGGTGGCGGGGAGATTCAAGCCCTCATTTTATCACACTCGAGAGAAGAGAGCCATCGATGGGACTAAACAGCCGGTAAGAGTCGAGACCTACCTCTGTTTTCGTGAAAAACACAAAAGAATGGAAACAAGAAGTTGAAAACGTGTTTTGTAGGATGGATTACATGTGGGGCACGTGACGGTGAGTTTCCATATAGGGGACAAGGAGTTTCTTTTGGATCTCCTGCAGAATAAGTAAGTTCTTCTGCATACATTTGGCATGCTAATTGATCATTTCGAAATATGGGATGTATATCACGAAAGTTACCTTCATCGCAATTAGGAGTTAATTTTATCGCTAAAGTAGGACAGAAAAAAAATTTACGTTGCTCCATTATTTAGAAATTAAGAAAAATGGTTAACATTAGATGACTGGTGCCAGCACAAATACAATTCAATACCAGTTCCGAAATTGCGAAATTGTATATGATTTGCTCCTTCACACATTCGCTACCATCATCGACTCCTAGTCGGTAAAGATAAAACGTTAAACTTCGCGTTTCTTTGGTCAGGCAATGGATAGTCTTGTCTGCTGTTTGACAACATTATTCCAGGCTCCCAGCATGCATCGCTACATTGTTTAGTTTTAAAAAAAAATGCACACGTTCGTTAGCGTCTACTCTACTGGCAGCAAATGTGTTCAAACAGCAGAAAATACTATTTTACTTTCACCCCGAGCAATGATAGAATACGTCTCTAGGCATTGTTGCTTGGAGGTTAATTTTCGTCTTCGAGATCAGGACCCATCTGTATTTTTCTGAAGGTACTATTTCTTCCTCAGCGCTGATCCTAGTTGCTGTTTTTGCGAATTTTCATATACTGCAGTATCTCTGAGAGAGGGGGAAATCGCAATTGTAGCTTATGATTGATCTGTTGTAGGGATTTGCTGCCGGCATCATTTGTGGAAGTGCATCAGGAAAATGGGACAAGAGTGATCAGGAAACCTCCTCTCGAAGTAAGTTATTCCATAACCCCTGACGTGTTTTGATGCGTTCCTAAAACAATTGGTAAGCCATTTCACAGTGCAGGGATAATGACCCAATGGTGTCCCGACCTTGTAATCCTTCGTTCTCATACCCGTCTCCCCTTCATTTCTCTCTACTGTTCCAACCTTCACTACGCGCATGAAATAATGGAAGGAAACATTAATTGAATCTCTACGACGTTTCGAAGAGAGTAGAAAATTTACGCACTTTTTTTATCTAGAAAGTTTCTGTCCCGTACCGTTGGCCAAGCTGGAGTATAGTTTGAGGTCGATGGTATCAACGCACTTGCAGCTGTTGGCATTCGCATTGAGAGGGTTCAAAATACCCGTTTGGCACGGTGTTTACCGGCACGAAAAGGAGAAGGTATGGGGATCGCTGGTAATCCTGATTGATTTATATGCACTCAGCTGAGGAATGAGTTTCGCTGTACACATTTCTTGAGAGTGCAGAAAGGATACTTGATTGAGATCCCGTGCCAGAAATTTGGCATGGCTACATACAGCCTTGCTCGACCTCAGCGCAGGATGTCTTTGAACACACGCATCCCATCCCTTTTGCTTCATTCCCATCTTTTCCGAGGGGGGGAGAGGAGAGGGAGTTGGGAGAGAGATCGATGCTGAGGCGGGGGCGGTCTCATCCCCACCCTCTGTCTCCTACTCCCTTCTCTCCATCCTTCGAATCTGCCTTTCTCCCCGCTCCGCGATTTAGAATGAAACAGGTCTCTCCGCGGATGTGAGGAACGATTAAGCTTATTCCAACTCGAAACTTAATGCATGCCCAGAATTGGGGAAGGAGTAATTCATACGTGGAAGGTGGGTTTTCACTTCGATCATTTCTTCCCATCTCATTTTAGATGGATAGAGACGATACAGGTCGAGTTTGAAATGCAGTCAACTCTCGATAACTCGAAGTTCAAGGGAAATTCGAGTTATAGAGGTTTCTTAGATTCTGTACCCTACGTAATGGTTCATTCATGTGTACATCAATGCAAAACATATAATACCTACTAATTTTAGCATAATCGCTTGAAAAGTCAAACAAGAGAATTCGGCGTTTTTTCGGCACCTTCTTGCTTGACAATGATATTTTCTAAAGTAATAAATAATCACCTCCATCGGATCTGTGGTTAGCGAGATATCGGCCAGGAACTCAAGAAGAAAACGGCAAACACTTGGACGGCAAAATGTCAATCTTGGAAACGGTTCATCGCACGGAGGCGTGCAATAGCATTAACCGGAGGTATTTGATAAGTGAACAATTCTCTTCATACATAATTGGAGTTTGAATGAGATTTCAGTTTCATAGTTGAGTTTGAAAATGGGAAATTTAGGCAATTTGGACCCCCAGACATCCCTATGTGGCGAGGGAAAATACAAATCTCTCGTTACCGTAAGTTGCACTCCTCTTTCAGGTGCATTGGAAAAGGAAGAGACTTGTTTAATTTCCACCGCGTAGGGGAAAGTTCACCTAAAAATTGACAATTTTCCATTTTTGTTCAATCCGGTGGAGTTTTTTTCAATGTGTCGAAGCACTTATGGTATCAGGGGTGGAGTCCTTAGAAAGGTGAGCTTGAGATCTTTCCAACGATATATGACTTGTACCATTTTCGGAAGAAATATAATTAATAAAAATCTGCAGATTCTAGAAATGTTCTTTTTCTTCAAATGACTGAATACTGTCGTGATCACTAGGAAGGTTTTTTGGAGCTCTCGACGAGAGGGGAAGTGCATTTTCATATGAGAATTTCTTAGGGAAACGAAGTAGGTTCGAGTTATCGAGAGTTGACTGTATTTATATAGAACTGTTACTTTTTGTCTCCGTTACAGCAGGTGGATCACTGTCATTACCAGGGAAAGCTTCGAGGGATCCCCAACTCATGGGCTGCCATCAGCACATGCTCGAATGTTCTTTCGTAAGTTAACATTAGGAATCCTTCGCTCCTGCATTTTGCATCACATAGGTCAGGTCTCTTTTCCGCCTGGATAGAGTTCATCGGCAAGGGTGATGTACGAGACGTATCCTAACGACTACCATGAATTAACGAAGCAGATAAAGGAATCATGTTGGACTCCGGCCACTTCAGTTCCCATAGGTCATAATGAAATTTATCAGTTCTTGTTAACGTACATGCTACCCATCGCCAGTCATTAGGGCGAAGGAATTACACTTATCCTTAGCCCTACCTAATCATCTCATCCCTAGTTAGCCAAGATTATTCTTCGGGTAGGCTTGAGATACACGGAAAATAAGCTATTTTTGATTGACTTCCGCTTTCAATTAACTCGAAATACCTCATCGACAGATTTCTTGTACGGGATAGGGGATATTAACCTCCCATTCTTCAGCTTCCTATTAAGGCAGGGGTTCTCAAACTGGGGGGCGCGACAGGTGATGGTAGTTTTTTAAGATTATTATCAATTACAATGTGCAATTTCAAAAACTATGGAATATTTTATTTATCTATCTATTTTTCACTGTAAATAAAGCACATTCCCTCAGATCTTTCTGGCACTTTCTCCAGGAGTGCAAGACTAAATGAAAGCAATTCAAGGGATAGACTTTTTAAATTCAATTCCTTTTATTCAAGCGTGTACATTTCTTTCGGCGATTTCCTACGATTCAAATGAAGATGACAGAAGAATCGTGCGTCTCTTTGAGTGTAGCTTGAATGCTTGATGAATGTAGCGTCCGTGCACTCGTCTAAATAAATAGTCGAAGAAACTCAATGGCGCAGAAGAGCTGGGTTTCTCTGGCAGAGCAAAATTTCCGAAGACTTTTCTGTCAGGTCTTTGAAAATGAGATTTGTGCGTCCATTCCAGATTCGATCATTTGTGGGCCCAGAAGCATGTGAGCGTCGTTCTCTATAAATTACGCGAATGATAATCTGTTTCCTAGCTGTGACGCAGTCCCTGAAACGTTGCAATCCGTTTCCTATTTTTTTCAATCATTACATGAAAAAATCAGGGGGGGGGGCGCAGCGTAAAAAGTTTGAGAACCTCTGTATTAAGGTATGAGTTTCCCATTTCAGTTGTTTGACAACAAAAAAAGTTATAGTTAAAAGTGTGCACCGTGAAATTGAAATAATGCACACTAGCCGGTGAAGGAGTACTTACAGATACTAGCTGGGGTCTGTGAGCATGACTACTTTCGCCTAACCATCTTTCACCATGAGGCCATATTTCAAAGAGCTTGACTGTGAAAGTAAGGATGAGAGTGCAGTGCATTAATTTTGTTTCTTGCTTTGTAATGGGTGATTCCCGGTTGCCATGCATGTGGAAGGGGGGGTCTTTCTTGTGTGTCTGTTTGCGGGTCGAGGTCTAAAGTTACAGTTACGCGCTCTACCATGTGGCCCTTGGCCTTTGCCGTAATGTTTGACGACTGGCACGTGCGCGAGGGGCAGATGATGTTGGTCGATAACCTTCTCTGTCCCCGTCCCTAGGACTCCCGAATGGTAATCTGACTAGCCGTGGGTAATTGTGGGGGACATCCCCGTGGGGAATGTCTATTTCAGGAACAGGAATTCCGGGTGGCTTCCCAACTGAGAGAGAGAGGGAGGAAACAAACTATTTCTATCCAACAATTCTCACAGACTACGACTCCCCATTTTCTCGGCTGAGAAGAGCTCGAGTCCAACGTTTTAGAGGATGTCCTACTCACCAGACCATAACCCACACAACTAGATCCAGAGCTGAATATGTACCCCCTGTTTGTAATTTTAAACTTCACGCGACCTCCCTGTGGTGGACGGGTAAGGGGACTTCATTGAGTTTTAGGAAATCGAGGTGTTACGTCTCGATGTAGCTGTAAGTAAAGCCTGTTTTATGGAAGGGGGAAGTGTTAGTGGCATATTCGAGGACTAACAGGATAGCGAGAATCCTCAAGGGTTCTTCCATTCAGACATGACGAGGGTCTCTTCATGTCTTCCTCTTCAAGGGGTGTCCTGTTTGATGGGGAAGAGTTGTACCATGTGGAGAACGAAAAGGGGAGAGAGAAAAATCACGTCCTTCTCGCCCAGTCTCATCTGAAGCCTCGAAATTGGACATGCGGTGAGTCACACGGCTCTTCTGTGCCATATAGACCTAAAGAAAAGCATGGTGATCACGTCCATGATTCATCCCGTGACCGGAAAACCCCCCCGCCCCCCAAACCTAAGAAAGGCCGGAAGCGGTGTACGTCATGGTCATACTCCCATCTCCGCTTCCCTCCCTTGGTCTCTTGGACCGCACCTGTTATTTTCCATGCATCTGACCTCCCTCCCCTCCAACATATGCGTTTCCTATTTCATTCATCGTGAAAGAGGACGGGAGGAAAAAAAATTGAATTCCTATAGGCTTGCTGATGATTGAATAACTATGACGAGAACTATCCGCGCGCTGTTGCGTCTCGTCATCTTCGTATCCACGCCAATAGTACATCAGTCCATTTCGAGAATGTGCAATAAAAGTAGAAGAAAATGTGAGAAGTAGACTGTATGGAGCAAACTATCATATTACTTTGCTGCCTGTTTCACAGAAAACTATTAAAACGAGGACGGTAACAACATAGATAGAACAATTGTCACTTGATGCTGTTGTTCAGCTAATTGCATTCCTTCATTCCCCTCTGTTAGCCATCATAGAAATGTGGATTAATCACACTTTATGAGGAATCTATACGTCGTTGGCGTTGCGAGTACTGGTTGCCCCGGGCTGCATATCCCTCTTTGTCATTTGAGTGTTTATTTTTTCTCCGCTCAGCCTTGATTGTGTGCACGATTTTGAGAACCCCTCAGAAACACAACACTGCAGACTAAAGGGGGGAGGGGGTGGGGGAGAGAAAAATGTTTCTATTTATCTATTGATTCGGAGCCTTGCTGGCGTGAAGTCCCCGTTAGACTGGAAATCCTGATCTGTTTCCCTCGTGGTTCTTGCTTTGCAGTGCATGAACGTTAAAAAAAAGGAAGAACGGTACCGGTATGATGACTGAGCTTTGAAATCCCCTCTGGGTCTTAATCGTCCTTCATTTCACGGACGAAGGAAGTATCCGTTCCCCCAGGGCATGAATGTAGATAAGTTCCTCGTGAAAGGGAAGTCCTCTGTATCTCTGGAATCTGTGACGAAGCACTCCCTTTCTTGTCATGTCTCATGTCTGTCTGGGTCGAAAAGGAATGAAATTCCCTCGTCGCCTCTCGTATTCTCGCTTCCCCCTTAATTCAACATAATAGGTCATCTGTAAGAATCTGGTTCGGCAGAGGGAGTATCCATAGGTCTTGTGGCCTGGTGATGCATGGATGCAATAGAAACAACAGCAAAAGAGCCCAAAGGAAAAGTAGTCCCAAGCTCCGAATCAGGATCTGCATAACGGCGAGATTTCACGAAGCACCTAAAATCTTCAGTCTTCCATCGATTCAGCATTGACAGGGCCAAGGTAAACACGAAATACCTGGTAACGGAAGGCGTTGTGACTCCTTGTGTCCAATGAACAGGGCAAGGAATCTTTCCTGTCGCTTCGTGCCAAGCCCGGGTAATTGATGTTTTCTTCCGTTAGTACTCCCTGTCCCAGTCCCTGTTCACCGACATTTTTGTGACCTTGCGAATGGGAAGGTGGAGGGAGAAGAGGGAAACGGAGATACTTTAGGTGGAGATGGATTTCTTCTTTCTCCCGTGGGAAAACCCACTGACTAGATTATTCTGGAAGAAAGAATCTGGTAAAGGGAAGGCGTGGCTGTATGGCATATATCCTCTGCAGTGTACCGTACATACATAGGTACGAGGTTGGAGGACGACTCCGTTCTCTTCATGGATGCAGGTCCCGTCCGAGTCGAGAATATATGAGTCTTCTTGTCTAGTTCCCTCTTTACATCATCATGCACGTAGGAAGAGAATAGGGATTGTTTAATTCTCACCTTCAGCTTAGAGCAGGGGTGTCAAACTCGATTAGGCTGGGGGCCGGATGAAAATCTTCGGGAGTGATTAGGAGCCACAATAAAAATCTAACATCTTATCTTTAACGCAAACAGGCTGAAATTTGCAGTACTTTTCCATAACCAACTGTTGAAGAGGACTTCGAGCGCCGGACAAAGTGGACTAGGGGGCCTGATCCGGCCCGCAGGCCGACAGTTTGACACCCCTGGCCTAGAGAATGACGGCCTGGGAATTGTTGTTGAAGACGTATGTCTAAATAGGACCCGACCTATATTGTGTTGGATGGTGGCATGTTTAATATCTTAGGGAACGTTCATCGTGCACCGCCACGTATATAACCGAATACTGTAGAACCCAGCCTGTCGCCCCTGGTATATACTGCATGTGACTCTTGTGCCTTCTCGAGTTTTACCCTATCGTATCCTCTTCCGTTATTCGAGTTGATAATATTTGATTTATAAAAAAGAGTGGAGACACGCCAAGATGATCATAAGTCACGTTACCAAAAATTCCGTGAAACTCGTTAAACCTGATCCTGATTGATTGCTCAACAGAGACAGGGAAAACGAGTTGGCGTATTCTAGTGACGAAAGAGAAGCGCGTCTTTGTCTTGGTCTATCTCTTCTTGCTGCTGGGTCATTGCCTCCGAGTCTAGTAAATTGTACGCCGAAAAATATAAGCTGCGAGTCTTTTCCTCATAGCAGCTTCATTTACAAAACATCGTGCCACATATAAAGGTCAGCAGGAAAATCCTTTGGAGAGGATCAAAGGGGAAAAGAAGAGAGTGTTAAAAGGAAAATTTCATGAGAAGTCTGTTGCTGGGCCCTTTCTATACAGTATCTCCAGTATCCAAGGTCCCATTTTATCTCCTGTTTATTTTCTTAGACATTCTGGAAATGGACGAGGGTTGTAGTCTGGGGCATCCATTTGGATGTTGGGACGGGAACAAGAAATAGTAAGTGTGGACTGTGGAGTGTAGAGGGAGAACACCCATTCCTCAACATAGGGAGTGTCTTTTCGTGACTGTCTCCGCTCATGATGAGTTGAAATCCTCTGGACTTAGCTCTAACCCTTCCTAGGTCCAATGTTGCCCACGGGCTGGAATTCTAAAGTACTTTTACCCACCTCTCTGTCATAAAAATGGTGGGGATGAAAGGAATTTCATATTTCCTCTGAAGGGTTTAATGAGTAGGGTAATTTCTTTATGTTTCGCAAAACATTAGCTCATTCCAAGTGCTTTCCTAATTATCTCAATGCCCGTAGCGTACTCTTGGTTCCGCTTGGTTTGCCCGGGAGCCATCTGGCAACAACTGCTGATTGTTGAGTTGTTCACGTGTTTTTCCTTTAGTTGATCTCACATTTGCTCATTTTGGTTTGGAAGTTGGAAGATAATGTAATTTTAGTAGTATACAAGGTATAGAATACTTTTCCATTGAGTTATTGAACTATTTGTTGAAGTATGTTGAAGAATGAAAGAGGAGAGAGAGCTTATAGAGCCCTAGGCAAGCGGGGGACGGATTCTGAGCTTGACAACATTGCCCATTCCAAGTGTCCTGCCTGTCCTCCGTGATTATCCAGAAACGGTTTGTGGGTGGCCGAGTTCGCAAGTCACGTTACAATATTCCCAGCATTGGCTATTGGCTAATGGTTACTGGGTCAATGTAAATTCGTTACCTACGGGAGTACGGATGGAATGAGGACCTAGAAACTTTTTCATTTCCACAACGACGAACTGCTCAGTCTTATCTCGCCGCTATGTTTAGCTGTAGGGGGCTGCATGCTGGGGGAGGTGGTGCAGAAGTAGAAAGGAAGAAAACAAGGGCAGACGGGGGGAACAGACAGACGGAAAAAAAAAACACGTGGAACATCTCGTTTTTTATACTCGTCGACCCTCGAGTGTTATCATCTGGTTTTCGGTACTTGGGTTATTTCGGTACTCTTTGTAACCTCCCCAATGACAATGGAGTCACAACCTGGTGATTCTCATCAGTTTGTATAATCGATTCCAATAATTTGTCTTGGAACGGATTTGCTTTGGGATACGGCTCTTCCTGGCCCCGATGACACAGGCGAAGGGATAAGAGGTCGCTTTTGTTAAGAGTTCCGTATTTCTTATAAATTGTGGTGTCCACGTCTCTCACTGGAAAGATAATTGCATATTCGGGTAATTCTCAGTATTAATTGCTACACTTTGTCCGCGAGATTTCGTCATGAAGGCGCAATAGCATCTAAAGAGTCATTGGGTGTGTCTTATTTTGTGTCTCATGGCGAGAAAAGGACAACGGAAGCTGAATGTGTTACATTTCCTGTTCTTGCAGGATATCCCGATTCCGAGCGAAAGGAGTCGATAGGCCTTCGTCATCATCTACTCCATAGGGTGAGTGAATATGAATATCCTTCCACCACAACCCACTTGTACTGAATCGTTCTATATCGGACACTCGGATCCGTGAAGCCATGATGGCAGTAGCAGCAGGAGCTGCGTCATGAGAGCGATGACATCGCTTCCTGATTGGGGGCAGCTGCTGGTCGGTCGATAAGCCGACGATCCCACGCCTAGGTAAAGAAGCAGAGAAATGGATGGATCCCTGTACGGATCCGGGAATGGTGATAAGGATGAGGAAAGGCTTGGGTGTGGTGCATTGTCGCCTCCGTCGTACAGCTAAAACAGTCCAGTATTCAGTAGACTGGACTGGTCCTCTTGTCCCAGTCCAGTCTAGTCAATCGCCTTATGGGCCTAGTGTGGGCTTGCCTCGCCCCGTGGATCGTGGATCTCCATGGGCCTTGGGTCCCGGACATCCACGATTCCACTTTCTTTTTCATTTATCTCCGCTACTTTCCCACCATCCTTATTGAATCCATGCATGAGATGCATTCATAGTATCATAATTTAATTTCATCACGAGCACATAAAGAAGACCTCGGATAGAAATGATTTAATCAAGGCATAACGTGTGCCATTCGAACTCTGGCCTTTTGCCAGTACGGCTTTACTTTATGAGCATTCTAGGATATGGGCATACCTGGACGGGATTATCGCGAAAAACTTACGCCTAGATAGATCTTGGAACACCTGGATGTGTGATGCTGATGACTAACTTCCGCTTCTCCATGGAAGGCATTTGCGGCGGAAACTGACCATTATCACACCCGAGCCTCGGGCGAAATAGCCTTGTCTAAGTATAGTATACTCATCCCGCAATAAGCGCATTTGGCCCATTATCAATTTTGATGGTTGAGTGGATCCCAAGACACGAGGGAGTTGCGTCATGTGGTTCTGGGATGGTCTCGCATTCTTACATGTGACACACCGGAGTATTGTTTCACCCCTCATTTTATGAGTGTCGAGAATCGGGGCATTGTGTCTCGCCCTTGACATTGTCTTCCTCTCTTGTTCACTTGCATGAACGACATCTATACACAAGCCGTTGATTCTGCCTTTGGCACCCACTACATTACTATGACAATGCCTTTCTTCACATTTCTTCCTCTTCTATGTGTCCTCTTGAGAGGAAAACAGAAAAAGCAGAGTACAAGCACCCTGTGCTTCCGGTACTTTACTTTGACTTGCTCGTACCTTGACTTGCAGGGGAAAAGGTCCGTGTCGAAAGGAGAGGAAAAGGCAGATGACATCAAAGACCCGTGGAATGCCAAAGAAAATTCCCGCTTTGTGGAGTTGGTTCTTGTCGTCGATAATGCAATCTACAAGTCTCATGACGGGAACAGGACACGAATCATCGATCGCTGCAAGAAAATCGCTAATATTGTCAATGCAGTGAGTCTTGAGAATGTTTATGTATGACCGTAGTGGATACGTAATGGAAACAATATTCATTCCTAGAAACCCCATCCTTTTAGGAGGAAGGAGGAGTTGTTTGAGAATAGTCTCGTGAAGACAAAAATAATTCAATAATTAAATGCTAATGGGATCTTCCTAACTTTGCGGGAGGAACAGAATACATAACTGTCTTCAGCCCATAACTATCCTCAGCTTTGATGACATTTTTTTTGCTTTTTATGATCAGCTTTATGCCCCGCTGAATATATTTGTGGCTTTGGTGGGAGTTGTGATATGGACAGAACTTGACGAAATCACCCTCAAGCCCAATGGAGATGAAACACTAACAAATTTCCTCCACTATCGACGAGAGAGACTGGTCGCTGAGATCCCCAATGACAATGCCCAACTCCTCACGTATGTTCCTAGTCCTCTTCACTCAGAATTTTCAATTGAAACTCGCTTGGTGACACTTGATAATATTGCTTGTAATTGTGGCACAGGAACATCCAATTTGAAGGTGGGGTGGTTGGAAAGGCCCTGAAAGGCCCCATATGCACTTTCAAGTTCAGTGGTGGAGTGAACATGGACCATAGTCAAACAGTTGGACTTGTTGCCACCACTGTAGCACATGAAATGGGTCATAACTTTGGCATGGAACATGATGAAGAAGAGTGTGATTGCCCTGAGTCTAGGTGTATCATGGCACCTTCATCCAGGTGAGATTCAGCTGGATTGAGACATTTTACAGTCGTATGAATGGCTTTTGGAATGTTTCTCCTGTTGTCAGCTCATTGAAGACAACACATTGGAGCTCATGCAGCAGAGAGTATCTTGCTCTGGCCTTTGCTCATGGAATGGAATATTGCCTCCGGAATCGCCCAAGGACTATGATTGGGCCTGTCTGTGGCAATGGATTTGTTGAACCTGGAGAACAATGTGACTGTGGACTCCCAGAATTCTGTGATAATCGTTGCTGTGATCCAACTACCTGCATGCTCACCCGTAACTCCACCTGTGCCACTGGGCAATGCTGTGATCTCAATGTGAGTTTGAAAGAGCATTTCCTGTTTTCACAGGACATGCAATTGATTGTGACAGTCATTGATAGAATAATTTGATCTTTTTTGTTTCATTATGTTTTGAAGAGATTTCTGATAGCTAGAAGCATCCTAATTGGTTTCATTAGCCATGAGATCAATATGCATAATCTCTGAAAGTTTGCCTTGATTTAGATTCTTTGTTTAGCCTGGGTATTGTTCTTTCCATTTCCTCAGACTTGTAAACCAAAGAAGGCCTCAACATCATGTCGCCCTGCTCTGCACGAATGTGACTTGCCAGAGTTTTGCACAGGGAACTCAGAATTCTGTCCGGAAGATACCCACAAACAAGATGGGTCCACCTGCCATGATGGCAAGGTAGGCCTTCTCCCAGTTCAGTCTTTCCCTTCTCTACTTCATTTGCTGATGGTTTGATGGTACCTGGTTTGAGCACCTGGTCTTCATTCAGTTGATGTTTCTGTGAACATTGTAGGCTTACTGCTATGCTGGATCATGCCGCACACACACAGATCAATGTCGAATGCTCTGGGGTCCAACAGGCCGATCCTCTGACGACAGATGTTACAAACGCAACACCAAGGGAGATCGGCATGGGAACTGTGGCTATTTCCACACTAATGAAACCTTCACTCCTTGTGCAGAAGGGTGAGACATAATTTTGTCTTCATGTTAGACCTTTGAAGGATTAAATGAAAGGCATATTTCAAATGTGAAATTGCAGGGATGTGATGTGTGGTATGCTGCATTGTTCTCATCGCAACGAACGACTGGAATTTGGTATGGAAAGTGTTTCCATTCTCTCACATACCTTCATTCAGAGAGAGCGAGGAGTGATACCCTGTAGAACAGCCATTGTTGACCTTGGTTTGGACCAAGTTGACCCTGGCCTAACTCCTGATGGTGCCAAATGTGGAGAGGGAAAGGTAGGCTTTGTGATTCTCTTGATATTAGGAGTAGTCTCTGGATTTCTCTTTAACCCTCTTAGTGCCATGGGCCCGTATTTCAGCCCTGGCCTGATTATGTGAAAATTACAAAATTTTCTCACTGCTGGTTCACATGTTAAAGTGGTGACAGAGGGCAATGTTAGACATATTTAGTAAGATGCCATGGTCTGAATGCACAAACCTCCTTTAGTTAGCAGTCCTTTAAGAATTCATGGACTCCATGATAGAAAAGAGCTGTTTAGTTTAAAGGCCCCCTTATCCCTCCTAAATGTGGTTTGTGCATTTGGGCCTATGTTTTCAGAAAAAACACACATGGCACTTTTCACACATCCCTTGCCAGAAAGCATGGTGCTAAGATGATTAACCTTTGAATGACACCCATATGAACTGTTTCTCTTCTTGTGGTGACTCTCTGCATGCAGTGATGCAAGAGAAGAAAGCTGAGAGTAATTTGTATCTTTTATGACTATGACTTTGGATTTCATTTGTGAGGGTTGGGACTGGGAGTGACCAAAGGCTGACTTTCATAAAAACATGGTTTCTCGTTTGCAGTCCATGGCATTTTAAAGCAGAATTTTATTTTAAAGGGGCCAAAATAAGTGTGCCAAGATCTTTAAAAAAATTCACATCATGAAAAATTTGTCATGAAAAGAAGGCCTGCTAAGAATTGTTTGCAAGATCATTGGAGGCATAGAACCCTGAAAGATAAAGGATTCAGAAGAGGAAGTGGAGCCTTATGATATTAGAAAAAATGAGAGAGATGCAGGCCAATCTATGAATGCATGTGTTGGGGTGCATCTACTTTACATGAGAAGTGAGAGGGATATGAATGAGCAAGCTCAATAAGAGTGGTTTGGCCATACTGACAGGGAGGGATATGAATAAAATCCATAGACAATTATTAGCTGGTACCTGTTCATAGGTTAATTGCTGCTGTTAACCCTTATAGTGCCAGAGACAATTAGATCGATGTTACAAATTTTGTTTATAAGTGCCAGAGATGAAGAGCTGACAATAAAAGGATTAAGAAATGTATTTCACCAGAGCGCTTGATCGCATTTATCCTCTCACTTTAACCCATCTAGTGCCAGCACTTTGACTCAGGCATTTTTAAATGATATTCTTAGCTTGATCTAATTGACTCTGGCACTAAAAGGGTTAACAGACCGGACCACCCCAAGGCATTTGGATTTTTATTGCTTGAATCGTTGTCCATGTAGATGTGTGTAAAGCAAAAGTGCAGGTTGGTGGAGTCTGTTCAGTCTCCCTCTTGCTCTGGAGGTTGCTTCAACCATGGAGTGTGCAATTCCAAGGGGCATTGCCATTGTGATGTGGGCTATGCACCTCCACATTGCATGGAACCTGGTCCTGGTGGAAGTGTTGACAGTGGTCCTGCTAGTGACTCTTCTGGTAATGGCATTCAATAATTGCTCATTAAGCCTATGACATTCTGAGTTTTTTTTTTCATGTGACATTCCAGAAATTAACACGCTGCGTGTACGGTGTGCAGCCAGGGAGAATTGGATCAGATCATTCATATAGGTATCAGCTGATACCGATACTTTGGATCAGTATCAGTGCATCCCTAATTCTCATTCATACCAGAGTAGAGGAACAAAAGATGTGACACCATTCTAAGGTCTATCAACAAATTGGCCACACAAATAAAAAAGGGAGATTCCCCAGATTCAGTATGAAAAAAGTTGCCCATAGGTAGTCACTTTATAGACACCCAGTATTTTTCTTCTGACTGCAGTCTTGAAATGGGATATCAAACCTGGCACATTAATCAGGACTCATAGTTGGGAAAGCTACCTGATGCTGACTCAAGTAGGACATGATCTGTTATTCTATAATTTAGCATTTTTGTTTCTGAAGGTGTGTGCAGAATTCCTACTTATGAAGGAATTTAAATGTTTCCTGAAAAGTATGCCAAAGTAGGTCTGCCCACTTTATTGTCAGTGACATTTTTGTCAGTTCATGGGCACCACATGAAACCAGTTTCCAGTCTATTGCCAGATATTTTCAGTTTGTCTCATTCTTTGCAAATGGATTTCTGGAGGGCATTACTCTAGCTCTGGTTTAGTTTCAGTTAACTGGATATATACTGAAACTAGTAAAAGCAAAACATAAGTTACACTGAATGATGTGAAGTTATTGTATACCTTCCTTTTGCACTGCAGGTACCTGGTCTAATGACTTGATATGAAATGGCTTGACCCTCCAACCTGAGCATTTGGGTTTTTTTCTTTCTCAATCTCCCTGGCTAGCAATTTATTTTATTCCTATCAATGCCCATAACTGGTCCTTTTACTTTTAAGCATTTTATTTATACATTACACAAGTTAATCTTAAATTTTGGCAAGGAAGTACATGACCAACAATCTGTTGTTCAATGATAGCCACTTCATAGCTAACTTACATTTGACTCTTTCTTATGCCTTAGCAACATTATTTAGCTCCTGGAAGGTAGCTTGGTTTTCTACTTGTGTAGTCCTAATTTCCCTGCTTGTGGAAAGATAATTAGAAGCATCTCAGAGCAAAACTCACACTTACCTGTAGGTTCCCATGTCTTTTGTGCTGTGCAGTAGGTTGAGGCCCTACTGAGAGTCATAGCATGCAAGGTGCAAGTTTCGAAACACCTATCACTAATGTATTTCAAGTACATATCTATATTTTCCCTTCTTGGCTCCACTATATTTTACATGCAAACAAAACTAACCTCATTGTTTTTTGTACACCATCATTTGGCAGAAATAAATGTCAAAGTAACAATGTCATGGTATAAAAACCTTTTTTTTCCTTCCTGTTTTCTAAATTATTTCCTAGGCCTTGGAATAAGAAATAAATATTTTTTTTTGTGTTGTCAGTCTCTTGTGGATTCAGGACTGTTGGATGTAGGCTTATAATCTGTTTCTAAGCAATGAACAGTTGTTCACATAACATTTTGGCTTCTAAGAATGTTTTCTATCCATCCAACTTTGTACCCTTTTACTTACATGACCAACAGCAGTGGAGAGTGACAGTGAGTATGAAAGATGTCATATTCTGTTTCTGTACACCATAACCCTTTTTTTTTTAAGTCAAACTTCCTGTAATTTTTCCTGCTACCCTTTGTCTCTTATATCTTCATCACTTTTACATGAACCTTTAATCATTCCAAATTCTTTGTAGCCATCTTGAATCATGAGAAATGAGATTATCATCCTGAAAAAAATAACCTCATATCAGGCTCTGTTAGTTGATGCCATTAGATCTAGTAGCATGGTTTCATGATTTCAAGTTTGGCTTAAGTTTCTTGATAATGAAAGCCTTGAGTGTTGTGGAATGCCATTGCTTATCCTTCTTGTTGGGGTTCTCTTCTGCATGTTGATGGCCTAGATTGGAATGCATTGGCAAATTTTAATTTTTATAACAAACTCATTCTGCTCTTAATCTTGATGATTATTTGTCTGTTCCATAGGTTTGAGTGGCTTTGTGATAGCCATGTACATCATCTTCCTGGGAATTCTACCCATTGCTTCCATTTTGGCATGTCTCATATTTTATGGTCGTCGGGAGAATATCAAGATATGGTGCCGAAACCCAGCACAGAAGACAGGAACTGGTTCCAAGTATGATGTTCCATCCTCCTTTCCCCTATATTTGTCTCTGCTTCCAAGTGCATTTATTTATTTGACCTTTTCCAATGCATGAAGTTAAACTCTCCATTTATCACTGAGTGCCAGGTGATACCAAATGCCCATTACAAAATCCACCCAGTTATCTGCAAAGAATTTCTGAGGAAAAACAATGAAATATTCAGTGGGAGATTCCAGAATGACTACAGTTAAGAAAGCTTTGGATGAAGGGCATATGTTGCCATTTGTTCAGGTCTTGGTGGAACTGGATCCTGGACAAAATAGTCTGTTTACATATGGGGTAGCCAGTGAAAGACTTGTCATTGAGTGCTTTGAAGCCAGGTCTTCCTTCCAGTCAATGAAAATAGAGCTGTCTAGTCTATCTACTGATGAACATCATTAGAAATGGATTGTATTTTTTCTTTTTTTGGTGATTATCACTAGGTAGGATAAAACTATCTATGCTCAGATAGTTAAGCTGTGCCTTGTTATTCACTTGTCCTGCTAAAATGGTACAAGGATGCTTTATATTTGTTGTCTGGGAGCATGATTTAGGAAGTTACTAGTGTAATGAAGATATTGTCCTTCTAAGCTTTGTATCTTCTGATGGTGCCCATTATGTGTGTCCAAACTTGGATGCATAAAAAATTGAGTTTGAACACCTTAAATACAGACATGCTGAAAGTAAGCCAGTAATCTGCTCAGAGCATGTACATTCCATTTAGCAGTACTCAATTAATTTCCTGTGGAGTAAGAATTGAGCACAGAAATCAATATCTATCTCTTGTGAAACATTTCTTAAGGGAGGTCACCTCTTTTCTTGAAATTCTCCTGTCTGGGAGCACTTAAGCCCAAGATTTCAAAATCATGCAAAATGATCATGGCCCCTCCAAGTCTTTCTCTGTAACATGTTTATCTTGTGCTAGGTAGAACTGTTTCAGAGGGTGACTTTGCAAAGGGTTAGTTTTGTAACAGTGTCACAGTGTTCAAACATAGGGACTATATCATAGATGGTTTTACCCTATACCTGTGGTTCGTTTACTATAAAGGATGGCCCATATTATGTGCAAAGTTTAAAGTAGTATTATACTTCAGTTACTCAAAGGAATATTTAATTATTTTTGTTCCTTGTAGAAATTAAAACCTAACCAGCTAGGTAATGGTGTGCCAATGGTATGAGACTCCATCTAGTAGAAGTAGCGGGTCTGTACTCTTTCTTGTCTTATGCATCATTCTACTCCATAAAAGTAAGCTGTCACAGAATAGAGGCACACCACCCTCTTCTTGCTCCAAATATGCATGAGGACCACCAAATGAATATGAGTTGATGCTCACATTTATTTTTTTTGCTGTGGAAAGATGAATGAGTCTAAATTCCAGACCTGTTGCTCCTACTCAGTAGAGTCTCATACCATAGGTACACTACTTTTTTCAGGAATTTTATCCCACTGGCTGAAATTTGATTCCTTCTTGAAACTAAGTACTTATTAACTTATTCCCTAAATGATGAATGGATGAATGACAAATAAATAAAGCTGTAGTATATATATGAGTATTCTAGACCACCCTGTATAATGCTAGGCTCTCAAGTACTTGAAGAGTATTCTCGAAGTCTCTGTATTGTCAATGTTGTATGACCATTTCTTTTGCATCACATCATGAATAAATCAAGTTTAAAATGTGAATTCAATATTAAATTTATGCATTGACAAATGAACTTTTCCTTTCTGAAATGCTTTTGCTTATATGCATGGCATTCTTATGTGATCAGTTGGCATTGTTTTCTCTCCTGCAGGTTTCCTGGTTTTCCATCCTTCCCCCGCAAGCCCCATTCTGCTACCCGCAACTCTGGTCCTCATGGCTCCCTTGACATTTCCAGTCCCATTCTGGAGAGCCCAAGCCACAATGCTAAGAACTCCTTGCTTCTGCATGAACCAGCCCTGAAGGGCGAGATCCTGGCAAATGGTGAAGTAGACTCCAGCCCTCTTTCCCCAGGTCACTACAGAGGTTTTTCATTTCAACCACTGCATGGTAAAGAGCCTGAAAATCGTCCCACTGCAGTTGTGGCCCCAGTATCCCACAGTCGGCCCACCAGCCCCAATGGATCTGCAGCCAAATTGAAGCCAGCTCGACCAGCTCCACCTGTTCCTGCAAAAAATCCTGATTGTGCAAGTGAAAATACAACCCATAAAATTGCTCACCCTTCATCCATTTTGAAAGCAATTAGTAGTAATTCTTCTGGAACTTCACCAGCCAATGATAGTCATAGAAATTCCAATACCAGAGTCTCCTTTACCCTGAAAGACCAATGTCGACCAACAATCAGTGGCCCCATCCTGAACCAAACTTCAGCCAACCTATCAGTTGCAAACTTGACTGAAACTCGGCCAGAAGGAGTTTCACATGTTGCTGGCTCACCAGCTATTGTATCCCTGGTGGGTCATGAATCAACAGATGAGAAGCAGAACTTAGTGTCAGAAAGAGTGAAGAGATTTGAGTCAAATCCAGTTGTGGAGGTGCCACCAGTGAAGGTGATCAGAGATACTGTGAAGAGCAGCAGTGAGACTGGAAGTGTGTCTTCAGAAACTGATTCTGACAAGACATCTTCATCCATGTCAAAATGGGCATCTCGTCTGGTCCCAAACATCTCACTTGGACGAACACTTTCCTCACGGCTAGCCAATCAGCAAGAGAAGCCAAAACCTGTAAAGAAACCAGACAAACACAAGTTCAGTACTCTGCCCAGAAACAGCAAGTTCAAGAATCTTCCAAGGGTGGATAGGGAAATTCTTCGTGGTTTGGAGATCTCAAATCCCATACCTCAAAAAGAGATTGATGTGCCTGCCTTGACAATCCCGGTGAAATCCTTGATGGGGCAGACACAGCCACAGAGGAACTCTTGGTCACCAACATCTCCTGAGGCTCCTACAGATCCAAGCCTTTCTCGTGGTGAGAGTATGAGAGCTGCTACACTCACTCCAAAACCTCAGATTCCTCATTTTGGCTCACTTCGAGGCGCCAAGCGACCATTGAGTGTTCCCTCAGCCCGACCCACATCTCCACCTCCACGACCTCCACCAGTTAAGCAGGAGGAGCTTCACTATATAAACGAAAATGCTGCCTCTCAGCCATTGTCTTTAATTGAAGAAGAGTGCACATCCCTAAATGGGAACATTTATGAGAAGATTGATGAAGGTAGCCCTGACAAAGATTTTAAAGGTTCTGCTCCTTCTCACAACTCATCAGCTGATGACTTGTTTTCTACCAATACCAGAACTAAAAGTGATGATAATCTTTCAGCTGGAAGTTCCGAAAGTACTGGTTTGCTGTCAGAAATCTTATCAGAGTTGAAGACCAGGAATGTAGTGCAAACAGGCACAAAGACTGAGGCTGAGAAGTCACTTGGAGGGATGGACACTCAATGTAACGGTGATGGTCACAATGTAGGGCCCACATATTCAAATGTTGTTTCTACCCCTGTTGCAACTGTTGCATCAACACTTACATCCTCCATCAACACAATGCAAACTTCAAAGCCATTATTTTCCTCCTCTTCCAGTTATAAGCCCTCCAGACATGAAGCATCAGCATTATCCACTTTGGGGAACCTATCTGGGTTAGGGGCTTCTTCAGTGACAAAGCCAAAGTTGGAAACAACTTCATCACTGACCTCAACTCCAGCTATGAGTGCATCCATTGTCAAACCTGCTTTCTCCTTTCGACCTGTTACTTCTGCTTTCAACTCTTCCAAGGCAAACTTATCAACTAAGCCTATGATGACACCCATGCTGCCAAGTTCAAGTTCTGGTCTTCTGAAACCATCAAAATTGAATCATGGCGCAACACCCTCCTTGGTACCTGCAAGTACTCCCTCCTTAATCTCTACTTCTATTTCCCCTGCTGCTTCCAGTGTAACCAAATCCTCATTGGAAGCATCTGCAACATCCCCTTATACTGTAGCAGCCAAGGAAGCCATGAGTAAGACTCCTGCCTCTTCAAAAAGCATGCCCACAACAAGTGTACCAAAGCTCAGTACCTTTAGTTCCATGTCATCATCACCATCATCATCCATGTCCACAGTATCAGATGAAGTCAAACTTGCTACTAAGTCATTTGCCCCACCCTCTACACAAACAGTCCCTAGTACTGTCAATAAGTCTGTAACAATAGCTGATTCCACTGTGAAATTTACTACTTTCAAACCCATTGATGCTGCATCAGCTGTGGATAGTGGGAGAACTGAAGAAGGAGCAGGATCAAAGCTTGCACTGACCCAAACCAAAATACCAGCTGTGTCAAAAGTAGTGCCCTCAGGGAAACCAGAGATCAGCAAAGAAGGAAAGCCCTCAACATGTACTAAACCTCCAGTTAGTGCTGTGAAACCATTGTTGGCACGAAGTCGAATCCCACCACTGAAGGATGGGAGCAAGGAAAATGTGAACATTGCATTGGATGTTCTTCATGGTAATGTGTCAGGAGACATATCATTGGCCAGTAATGTTGGAAAGAGCAGTCATGTGTCCAGCTTGCAGCAGAGGTTTGAGAAAACCTCTAATTCCAAAATACCCACTCCAAGTCAAAAGAGCTGATCAAATGATTAGTTAGCTTTGGTGAAAAAGATGCTAGGTTGTGGGATTTTAATTTATTGATTCTGACTGCTGGTGGGTTGACTTCATTCATATGATTATGTTGTGCATCTGCCATCAGACCCAATGCTGATATTGGCAAATGTATCATAGCATATGATTATTCTCAACTGTTGCTGGCAGTACAGGATATTACGTAATGCTCATGTGATTTTATTGTATGTGTATGTGGCAGGTTCTCCCTCCTTCCACCAGAGCTTCTTAGGCTTCCCTTTCCTGCTTTTCATACCTGCAGACTTTGCTGGAGGCATGGACAATCTGCTTTGCACATATTATATTGTCTTGAAAGGTATTGTTTTGAGAGAAATAGTATGATGAATATGAACATACTCATACCATATTGCAACCATTATATGATTAGAATTCCAGCAAAATCCCTCTACAGACTTATTCTGGTGCCTTTGTTATTATCATTGCAGATGGAAGTACCTGTATAGTATTTTCCACTTGAAGAATAGACTTTTGTCATCTGTACAGCTATGGGCAATGAGAATTCTTTTCTTGTTGTAAGTTGCAGATTTTCCATTTTTTATGGAGAGATACACCTCAAAGTATTTTCATCAGCTGCAAGATTTCCTGTCTTCGATCTCAGGCATGACATCAGTCCTTTCTGCAAATGGATTATACTATCTGTGCTGTGTTAGATAGAGTGACAATAACATCTTGTCATGAATGGAATTCAGGTATAAAATGGAGATGTTTCTCCCTGGATTAAGAAGGAAGAGTTTTGAGAAGTGTGATGAGATGAGTGACAGCTGTGCCTGAAAAGGTCTCATTTTTATAATAAAATGCTCCTCTTTTTGCAAGGACATTCAGCATTTGACTTCTTTCCTGAACTATGAGTGAAAATGCTCATTTGTGGGGGTCTCTTGAAGAGTTTTCTCAATGCAAAGAATTTATGGGAAGAGGATTCTCATTATTATAATTTAAAAAATTAAAGTTCAAGGAGAGTAAGGTTTTTCAACTGGGAGTTTCAATGTATTGAGGGGTTCGGTAAGTCTTGATTGACTGGTATGCTAATCCCTTCAATTTCGAGGACAATTAGGGTTAAGTCACCAGCGCACACAACATACAGTTAGGTCTGCACTGGGAATGATACCAGTGAGGAGTGTGGTCACATCAGCAAATATCGTTCGTGTTAATGAAATGATCGGGGTCCATCTTCAGTTGGAAATGGTTGTCCTTGCCGCTGTGCGATCGAGCAGAGGTTTCGTGGACATCGTTCACGAACATCTGCATTACCATCTAGTTGGTGCCTGTTGGCTCCCTAGGGCACTGAGATTCGCGTTGAAGATGAAACTTTTGGACAACTCCAATCGAACGCCAACTATGAGAAGCAGAGGGTTTTCTCCTCAGGATCATCTCCGGCGATGATACGCGGGCTTACTTTCTGGAGCAAGAGAGCGAGCATGAAATGGCGCCATCCATCGTCCTCGTTGTTCTCGAGTTCAAATCGCAGCACTCAGCTGGTAAGGTGATGTTGAGTACATCCTGTGAAATGGACTGTGTCCTCCTTGAATTCATGCAGCAGGGGACAGCCATTAACAGTGGGGCGTCTAGTGACATGCCGTACAATCGTTTGAAAATCGGCGATTCGCACCAATCGGCGCGGATAGTTGTCCTACGTGACAACTCCAGTCAACATTCATCAAGCACTACCATCGGCGTCATTGACGAATTGGGGGTTGAGCGGTTCTCTCATCCTTATTTAGCCCCGATCTGGTGCCGAGGTTTTTTGTTGTGCGTTTCAAAGGAGCCTTGAAGAAGTCCATCTGTGGCCGTCATTTCGATACGAATGACGAAGTGCAGGAAGCGGTGCGTGAGTGACTCCTCCACACGCAGCGACTTTCCTTCTTCGCAAAGCCGTGCTTTGGTACATCGCTAGGTCAAGTATGAAGTTGAGAGGAATGCTAAAGTCAGAAATTCGTGTAAGTAAAGTTAGATTATGAATTACTTATCTTCCAATACCTTTTTTTTATTGTAAGTGATCCTCGTGCTTTATATTGGGATGTTATGTTTTTCAGACATATTGAGATGAATGTCTCGTAAGCCATCTGGTTCTCACTTCAGAAAGAGATTTGTAGAGCAAGAAAAACTCTTACAGTCCATGTCGGGTTCCATGCTAAATTACTTGAAGAAACCGAAGACAGACAATGGTCAAGATACGTTCGATGCTTCTGAATTTGCGTTTGTCATAACTCATTCCCCTTCCAAGTGAAGGTCGTGACATTCAAGATTCTTGCGAGTCAGAAATAATCGCCATAACTCCGACAGCTTTGTTCATTTCATGAACACCAACAAGCAGTTAGTCATTTGAATCCGGAAAATGTTGATGATCCAGATGCTAGTGATGAGCAGAAATCTTGAATTGTCTGCATCAGAATCTGACTAGTTTGGCACGCAAAATCTTTCTTAGTATGATAAATAACAACCAAATCCCATTTCAGGACTAAGTCATGGGCTTCCAAGCAAGGAATCTGAACTCCCTGATTCGTGTGATCATTTTCCCTCCTATGGAGATAACTGCAATATCATCCAAAAGGTGTGTTCCTGCGCTATGGCCCAAGGTAATAAATGATAAAGCAAGGACTCTCGTGATGAGTGGGCCCTGTAAGTTGACTGACCACGATTTCCAAAAATCCGACTATGAAAGGCGGTTCAGTCCTTTCAATTTTAACCGTATTCTTCAAAATGGGAACAAGTCGAAAGAAGGTGGCTGATTTACTTGGTTAGCAAGAATCCATGTTTCTGCTTTCCTTGCCAACTTTTTTTCCCCACCCAATCAACTTGAAAAACCAGAGTTAGTGACTGGAGGCATAACAGCAACATCCTGGCTGGGCTGAGCGTGAAACTTGGAGCAAGCACGACGATCGATCAGCATCAACTCTTCATTCATCCATAAACGATGCATTAGCGCAGTGCATTTGGAAAGACTCCTTGTTGTTGTATCAACACGCAGGACAGAAAGCAAATCACTGAATCGGCATTGATATGTAATCGAACTCATATAATAGAATCTCGTAGTACCAAATCGAGATAGACCAAATGTAAAAAGTAACCAAAATTCATGTCTCGAAAACGCATTGCATCGAAAAACGTCCCTCTGTCCCATGTTCTTGATGCATCATTCGGTCCTATGTGATTAGAAGCTACGTGATATCCGGCTCCAGATCAAAATTGACCCTACGAGACCCTTCGTTTTTTATACGCAACGCGTTTTTAGCCAAATGTTACGCTAGTTTTTGAGCCTACGTGTTTTTTTGGCACTAAGAGATTTGATGCTACGTGGCACTCCCACGAGGAGATATGTTCCGAACAACGGGAAGTTCTTGAGTTGGAAGGAACTCGTCGCTAAGTATTATTCGGTAATGAAGGAGAATGAGGGAAGGATCCCGTTCAAAGTCCTGTTCATGATCGTTATTCAGTGTAAAGAATCCGGAATGATTTAAATATCAGTTATACTCTGTTTCTGGATTGAACTCGTACCACCCCCCTATAGTGGAGAATGGAGAAAACACACATTTTCAGAGGTTCCGCCTCAGCAGGGTACGAATTCAATCCGGAAACAGTGTAGTTATGGAAGTTCAGATAAGGATTTTGAATATGCTGAAGGAAGCAAAGTATTATTCTATCATCCTGGACTGTACTCCAGATGAAAATCACAAGGAGTAGATGTCTTTGTGAGATTCGTCGCTTGCTTTGGTCAAAAGAGTCGCATTCGAGTGCATTTTCCGAGATTTCTTGAAGCTAGGGAGAAGATTGACAGAGACTTTGCTGCAGACACCTGAGAATCATAGGCGCCGACTTCTAAAAAATAAAGGGGGGGGGGCCGCCAAGGTCCTTATGCCTCTGAAATAGCATGGACGCAATCATTCCAGGATCCATTGGGGTAGCTCAGTACTGTATTATGGTAGCTGAGTGACGGGTGGGGGTTGCTGGGCATGGAGAGGGCCAGGGGCTGTATTCTACAGTATTACTTTCTTAGGTGCGATTTCCCTCTCAGCAAGGTGCTTTGCTCGTACTTGCCCCATTCAAATGTATGGCCGAGGTTGAGCGATTTGCTTTATTTAAGTCTAAGATTTTCATAGAATACTGCCCTAGGGCTCTCACCCTTCTATCCCATACCCTTACATCAGTGGTGCCCAACCCGTGGCCCGCGAGGCGCTAAGGGAGAAAAAAAAATATTCTGGCTGTATTGCAACTGGAAGGGCCACATCTAAATGACCTGGGGCGTGTCTTTTTTCTCAGCGGCTCAGCTAGTTCTGCTGAGGCCTCCAGCATCCCATGACGTCATGTTAGGGCTGAGCTGCTCAGCGCTCCCATAGTTCGCTATGTACCGCTGCCAGCTACTTGCCCAAGAGTGACGTCATTCAATGACGTGGTCGTGCCTAGCCAACGCGTCTTTTTCGCTAGCAGCTGCTAGCAGCTGGAGAAAAAGACACGCCCCTGGGCTAAGCCGAGCAAAAGCAGCGATTCTTATCGTCTCGAGGTGGAGGTCGGGAGGTGGGGAAGTTAATAATCCTGCCCTGGAACTTTCTTCATTTTGTTTTGTTTCATAATCTGCTTACAATAAAGTGAACCCTTTCTCGACGGGGGGCACCTCGACCAAGGCCCTAACGAGCCGGCTGGAATTAGCGTCGAACCCTATCTTTGGTGGCTCCTCCAGTTGCGGAACAGCCAAAACAACTTCATGCGCAGGTGCACATGCCTTCTTTCATTCTCAGTTGTTTCAACTTGAGGGGTTTTCAGTACGTTCCGTGAACAAAAATGAGTTTCAGCAAGCCAAGTTCGAGAAAACGCAAAGGAGATGACAGTGTGGAGTGTCGGGAATTTAATTCAGAGTGGGAAGACAAGTACATGTTCACTGTCGGAAAAGAAGGAAAGCCAGTGTGCCTGGTGTGTGGTTTCTCTGTCTGTGTTGAAAAAATACAACTTGGAAAGGCACTACAACACAAATCACACAGGCCTGGATATGAAACATCCCATCAGCTCTGACCTCCGAAAGGACTATATCGCAAAGTTCTCTCCCGCTTTTGGTTACTCAAGAACAGCGTGCTGCAGTTTTTGGAAGAAAAGGGCGAGTTACCAGCGGAACGAGAACTTTTGCTTGACAGTAAGTGGCTCAATGACTTAGCTTTTCTGACAAAGTTCTCTCCCGCTTTTGGTTACTCAAGAACAGCGTGCTGCAGTTTTTGGAAGAAAAGGGCGAGTTACCAGCGGAACGAGAACTTTTGCTTGACAGTGAGTGGCTCAATGACTTAGCTTTTCTGACCGATATTACCGGTCACTTGAACACTTTGAATCTGAAACTGCAGGGGAGTAACAAACTTTTCACAAATCTTGCCAATGACGTTGCCTCTTTCAAACTGAAGCTGAAGCTTTTGGTGTCTCAGATGGCTCAGAGAAAGCTGGAGAACTTCGAACACTTAAAAGAGAGGGAGGCAGAAACCGGAGTCGACACGGACAAGTACAAGGAGATACTGGAGACCCTGCAAGAGATATTTCAGTTCCGATTTCAAGACATCGAAGCAGAAGAAGACAAAGTGACGCCGTTTACAAACCCGTTTATCTTCTCTGACGGGAAGACAGAGTTGGTGGAAGAGAAGTTGCAGCTAGAAATGATAGACCTTAAGTGCAACTCCGTGCTCAAGAGCAGGTTCAACGAAATGCCTGGCGTCCCAACTGCAGAACAAATTATATCTTTTCGGAAAATACTGCCACCGAATAATTTTCCAAACTTACATGATTTTGCTCAGCGATACATCTGCCACTTTGGGAGTACCTACCGATGTGAACAAGCATTTTCGGCGATGAAAATTATCAAGAGCAAACACCGTTCACGCCTTACGGACATGAACCTAGCTGGCCTGATGCGACTGGCCACAAGTAACCTGCAACCAGACATAGACAAATTGGCGTCGGACATGCAAGTGCAGAAGTCACATTAAAACAGATAGGCTTGAGCTGCAAAAAATACCCACGAGTTTCCATAAAATATTCTCCTACAGTATTAGCGACTGCATGTGGCCCGCGATGACTGTGGGAGTGGGCTATGTGGCCCCCGAGCCGAAAAGGTTGGGCACCACTGTCGTAGAATATGCATACAATGCACATGTTTGATACGATTCCTTTTTCCCAGGGCGTCACTGCAGTTCAAACTGTAGCCTAAGTGGCGCTGGATACAAGTGTTCAAAATACCAATTTAAACTTACGAACCTCCGGTTTTGCAGTGACGGCACATAACCGGTAGCAGCCCAATTTTACATTGGAAGATTTCTAAAATCGTCGGAATTTTCAGCTCTTCATTTTAAAGGATGGAGCACCAAGGCGGCCGCGCTGTTGACATTATTGTACATACCACGTGGTGACGGTGAACATGTGCGTTGGTGTCAGTCGGTTGGTACTGGAAAGGATGCATTGCAGCAAATTCCGACGCGAAGTGTCGAGCCAAGTGTTTTATCTGATCGAAGAATGTTTGTTCAAAAATGCTCGACATTTAACCGAAGCTGGTATTCGGGGGCGGTGGCAAAAGTCGGCCCTCTGGTAACCCTTTTTTTTCACTCGGAAGACTCATCCCGTTCTACCGATTGAGACTTCATAACAGTCTCAGGCGTTGCATCCCATCTGAATGAGATTTAACCATCCTTGTGCCATGGGTATTTTTCTTGAAAACGTAGCATTTTACTAAATATACCAAACATGGCTTCTGTCAAGCCTGTCACCTGTGAAACAGCAGGGAGGAAACTTTGCGCTCTTATATCGACCCGTGCAAGTAAGAGGTTTTTTTATGTAAAAAAAAAATTATTTCTCCATACTCTGACATTTTTTGTATGCAATCAATTGCCCAGAAATAGGGAGCAACTGCTGGATTGGGCTTGCCCAGCTTGTTTCATTCCTAAATGTTAATGTAAATATCTAGTACATGTGGTACCTACACCTGGCCTTAGGCATCATCTCAACTGCCCTGGGCATGCATTCGTTTGTCGGCTTTCGGTGCATTACTTCAGCGGCTTCGGCATCACCAGAAGTAATTAGATTTGTTTTCCTGGTATCCAGAGACGTTATTCTTGCTCATTTGTGTAGTGGCGATATAACGTGCCGAATTGTCTTCTCCATGGAATTTAATGGTCAGGGAATTTATTTCAGGCGCAATAGACTTAATGATTTCCTCCCGATATATCCAACGGCTTCTTGAATCACTTCTCCGCCATCGGCCTACTTGTAACGTAGTTTTTCTGTTTCAACGATATTATTTAATGTTATCGTTCATGGGCAAAAGGCAAGTTACGAAGTCGGGACTTGAGAATTCTTGCCAGGTGTGCCATTTTTAGTCCTAAAATAAACATGACATCCAAGTCTCACAATATTTGCTGAATCCACAGGAAGGAAAATATCACTATCTGTTTTCAGGCTTAGTCCTCTCTCGTGCATATGCGGATTTCGCATATAGTCGATAGGCCGTGAGAGAGGCTGGATGCCAGGGAGAAACATGCGCAAAGGATACTGCATTTCCATTGTCTTTTTCCCTGCCATTCTATGTGCGGTCGTCCTCTTTCTGAATTCGTCTTCATTGCTCCCCGGACACAGTGATCGCACGAAGAGCTACTGGTCGAATATTTCGACTACAAAAGAAGAAACGTCTCCCATCTTGGAAGAGATGGTACTTGGTCCCGATGATAAGCGAGTGTATTTCCTCGAGACTTATAACCACAGCGGACTAAGCCCGAAGCAGTGTTGTGCTATGGAGTCGGCGGCTCGGGCATATCCGGATAGGGAGATCCACGTACTGTCCACGTCGGAGGCGTTAGATGACAATCCATGGGTTAAGGATCTTCGGTCTTCGTATTCTAATATCAGATTCTTTCACCTGGATGTCGAGGCGTTTTATAAAGGGACGCTGTTAGAGGAATGGTATCGAAACGGGACGTGGAGAACGAGTCCGTGGCCTTTCATGCATCTCTCCGATGTCACTCGCATCCTGGTCCTTTTTCTGTACGGTGGAATCTATTACGACCTGGATACTATCATCCTAAAACCGACGGATTGCGTGAACTGCCTGGGGAATAAGATCTATGCCTCTGATTCCGGTGCTTTGTCCTTCCATCGGGGGCATCCTTACCTCTGGGACTGCATCCAGGAGTTCCTTACTGACTATCGACCGGAGATCTATGCCCACAATGGGCCCACCATGCTCCGACGGGTGGTTCAAAAGTGGTGCAAGAAGAGAGACAGTGTGAACGTCACTGTGGATTCCTACGGAGCGGCCAACTGCGGCGACCTGACGATCAAGTGCATGACTGATGTGGAAATGGTGTGGAACAACATATCGCTGTTGTACGATCCGGATCCGAAGACCCAGGAAGTGGTCCTCGATGAGGTCAAACGTATGAATGTCTATGCCATGCATGTGTGGAACCTGTTGACGAGTGGGAATAACGTCTCTGTGAAGGAATCAGGGTCCGCTTATGCTTATCTCGTTCGGAAGTACTGTCCTCGTGTCACCTCCTTTGCTCCTTCTATTTATTGATGCTTCTAGTATCTTACTGTATTTCATCTGGCATTCCAACTTTTGGATTTTTCATTATTGATGTGATCTATGGAGGAAGAAGGACGGAGAAAGTTCTATCAAATTTCTTTTAGAACATTCTCCGTTCTTCTTCCATCAAAATTTTTATCAAAATTTTCTTTTAAGGGATGAAAATATTTTTGCCATGGGAAAGATGAAGCAATTGCGCATGCTATCACATAACGTATCTGCGAAAAGACCTTCCTCTTTTCGCCTGAGAAATGTTCGGCGATCATGCCGTAATTCCATGATGTCTTACGCATCATTTAGCCCAACGACTGGCTGTTTCCTTTCCGATCCAAGCTGCGATCATTTCCCAAAAATCCACCCTTCGAGAGAATGTATTGAAATAGGCCCCTAAACGGGGACAATGCATGGAAATTCTTGATTTGATGCAAGTGCTATTGCAATGGGGCATAGATCCTGCCTATTGTGAACGTCTTCAGGTGTCCCAGGAACTGATCAGCAGTAGCTTGAGCGCTCCTTTAAATATTTGGGATTTTTATAAGCCTCCGTTATTGGTGTGAATCTGAACCTGAACATTTTCATTTTCAATTTTGCTTAAACTGATTTGATTTTAACGTCTGTTTATGATGAAATGAAAATGTTTTTCTCATTGTGAATGAGAAATTCTTTTCAGATCGACCGATGAATGCATAAACCCGACATTCATTCATTGTGCCTATGAACACAGCAGACGAACATCGAGATCCATTCCGTTTGGTCCGTTTTGGTACATGAAATGTCAATTTAATTTTTTTGTCCTTGGGAATATGATGCATGAAATCATGGGTTCTCGGATTTCTCGCTAATACCTTTAGGGGCTCTTGCTCCTTCCCAGTCCACCCGTTTTATTTGGTAATAAAAGTTATAATGAAAACTCAATTCTTTGGTCATCGACCGAGCTTTTCCCATGTTCCCTGATGTTCTGACTCCTGGCATTGCAGACGAAAATGCTGATTTTTTTTTTAGCCAGACGGAAGAACAAATAGCTTTGATGGTTGGTGGATTTTTTTTGTGGTGGAATATGCATACAATGCACAAACGCAAGTTTGATATGATAATTTTTTCACTCTAGTTCATACAGAAGCCGCTGTGGCGCAGGATACAATTGTGTTCCAAATAGCAATTTAAACCTCGAGTACCTCTATGTACCTCGAGTTTTTGCGGTGATGGCACATAACCATTAGCAACCCGATGTTGCGATGAGAGACTTCTGAAATCATTGGAATTTTCAGCTCTTCATTTTGAAGATTCGAGCCCCAAACGGTGAGGCTGTTGTTCACAGTCGCCACGTGGTATGTGCGACAGTGTCTGCGTCTGTCAGTCGGTAAGTACTGTGTACATCGCAGCAATTTCCGACGCGAAGTGTCGAGCCAAGTGCTTCATAGTGTCGAAGAATTTTCGTTGACGCTTGCTTGACATTTAACTGAAGCAATATTTTGGAGGCGGTGGCGAAAATCTGGCAACCTTTTTTTTTCCACTCGTTAGACGCAGCCCACTCGGCCGACTGAGATTTCGTGACTGTCTCAGACGCTGCACCTCGCTCTGAATGAGAATTAACTTTTTAGATGTCTTGGAAGTTTTCGTTAAAAACGTAGCTTTTTGCTAAGTATGCTCAACACTGTTCTCTGTCAACCCTGTCACCTGCGAACCAGCAGCGAGAACATTTTTCGGCCGAAATAACGACCCGTGCCACAAAGAGGCTTAATGAATGGCAGCACAGCAGACAGCAGAGCTTGATTCAATCTCTTACGCATCTAGATTTCGCAGATAGTCGCTCGTCAGCAAGAGAGGTTGGAGGCCAGGCGAGCAACATCTACAGAACTTTCTTCATTCGCATCGTCTTATTCTCTGCCATTCGATGTGTGATCGCCTTCCTGAATTCGTCTTCGTTCCTCCCTGTGCACGCTGACCGCACGAGGAACTACTGTTGGAATGTGTCGACGACGGTAGAGCAGATGTCGCTGATCTTGGAGATGTTGCTTGGTCCCGATGGAAAGCGAGTGTATTTCCTCGAGACTTATAATCACAGCGAACTGAGTCCGAAGCAGTGTTGTGCTATGGAGTCGGCGGCTCGGGCATATCCGGATAGGGAGATCCACGTACTGTCCACGTCGGAGGCGTTAGATGACAATCCATGGGTCAAGGATCTTCGGTCTTCGTATTCGAATATCAGATTCTTTCACCTGGATGTCGAGGCGTTTTATAAAGGGACGCTGTTAGAGGAATGGTATCGAAACGGGACGTGGAGAACGAGTCCGTGGCCTTTCATGCATCTCTCCGATGTCACTCGCAAGGTTCAAAAGTGGTGCAAGAAGAGAGACAGTGTGAACGTCACTGTGGATTCCTACGGAGCGGCCAACTGCGGCGACCTGACGATCAAGTGCATGACTGATGTGGAAATGGTGTGGAACAACATATCGTTGTTGTACGATCCAGATCTGAAGACCCGGGGAGTGGTCCTCGATGAGATCAAGCGCATGAATGTCTACGTGATGCATGTGTGGAACTTGCTCTCGGGTGGGAAGAACGTCTCCGTGCAGGAATCAGGGTCCGCTTATGCTCATCTCGTCCGAACTTATTGTCCTCATGTCGCCTCCTCTGCTCCTTCCATTTATTAAAGCCTGGAGACCCATTGCTTAAGTATCGTATCAATTTCATATGTGACGTACGTACATTAAGATTTTCCACTTCTGATACGATCGATTTACGGAGACTAACGAATGTGTCTTGAATTTTTTTTTTGTACGGGAAGGGAAATGATTCAAATTAAAAAATGAGTGAAAAATCCAAAACACAATGAGTTCCTTTTTGTATTTTATGGTGGAACATTTCACACGCACTGATTTGGCGTGCGTCCGTAATATCACGATGCCAGCATCAGCAAAGTGGCATTCGCTATTATATGTAGCACACCTGCAGAACAAGAAGGCATGCTTCGTCTTTTGCTTACTAAAGGTATGTCGCTGATAGAAGTCCAGATTTAAGCAATAAAACGCTCCCCCCGTCAGTGACTTCCAAATGTCGCTGGCACGGAACGACCTGGTCGTTCTCTCGTGGCTCGCTGGCTCTTTTTGTGAGTACCCCTCTTTTATGGGCGATTGTGAGTGCATGACTAATTGAGTGATGCAGTGTTCTAAACATGATAGAAAGCTGAAACTTGGTGTGGAAGTAGCTGTTGGGGCACGGCATTCAGGAAAAATTGACTCTTTCCTGCACCTTAAGGGTGCTTTTTGTGGGGGATTGAGGGGGAGTCTTAGTTGAAATAATTTTCCGATGGAACCAAAAGTTCGTTTCAGTTGTGTCCTGTATGCTACTATGCGAAAAATTATTATTTTTCCAGTGGGGAACTTTTCGGGGAAGCTAAGTCACACACTGTCTTAACCCCCCTCCCTCAAGAAAAAACGCACTCAAATAGGTTGCATTTGAATTTCATAGACGAACTATAATGACTCGCATGCAAAAGTATGTTTTAGATACCATGGAAAGCTGAAATTTGGTCGTTTGGAAATGATTTCAGGTGGAAAATGTCATAGTGTAACGGGCCGCCGCCCTTCCAGTCATGTCGTCCAGGGGAAGGGAAAGGAGGCATGCTGATTGAGGAGACGGACGGAAGACAGTGCGATAAGCTGAGGAGACAAGGGGAAAACGTATGAGTTGACATTATCCCAGGGATGCCGGATCTGGATCACCATCCCCACTCTTCCAGAGGTGACCTCCATTCAGGATCCGGATGACAATACCTTCGGACATCCCTGTCCAGAAAACCCATGTCGCAACCAAGGGTTTATGAGACAACCTCATTTCCAAAACCATTGGTTGGACAGTTCATGTAACATGTTCGGAGATACGGACCCAGAAATTAATGAATATGATTTTATCCTCGAATGCGTTTCCCAATAAGAACTGTTCCTGGGAATTGGATAAACCAATGGGCGCGAGCTACTACCTAAGAATCCCTCCTCCAGGTACCTCCTCTGGACCCTGAGGAAAAAGGAAGAAACTTCGTCCGAGAAGTTCAGTCCCGAGTGAAGCGAGGGGACTCGGCCCTGTCCTTGATAGTGGAGTTTTCCCTCTCAGTCCGACCAGTGTTGGTGCCCCAGTTCGACCCTTAAGAGTAGGTCTCCCCGATAAATTCGCAAACTTGCTCTCTCTCTCTCTTACACGCGCTTGCCTAGGGAACCGGATAGGTCCTTATTTGTTGTCTGTGAACCTCGTGAACTAACCAAAAATTTTGCTTCTTTATATTTTGAGTACTTTTGTTGGACAACTTGGTAACATTTAAAAACTTCTGTAATAAATTTAGATATCAAACTCGGTTGTGGGATCTTCCTTTCTCGGCCGTGAACAGGCACGAACCTTTCCTCCTGATTGAAGAAAGAGATTCTGAAAAGATAATTGTCAGGCGCGGGACGCTAGGGAGCGAAATTGACTATTTGTTTTCTGTAACAACCTGCCGCAGCGCCCCGTGCCCGTGACACGTGGCGCAGTCGCGGTAGGATATTCCTAGTCAAAACTATTCTATTTCCCACATGTTTTCAACCTCCTAATTCACGTCCTACATTTGTCAGGCCGTATTTTTTTAATCGTTAGGATTTAATGTGCAAGACTCCTAGGACGAGGATACTGATGCAGTTTAAAATTCTGGTCATGATGAGCAGTTCCTTTGGAGGTGTCCCATTTTTCCACATCTCCAACAGGTCGGTCCCCCAGTCGGCCTTCCGTTTCGAGGAGGAGGAGGCGGTCGATTCCACTGCTGTTTTGGTGGCTGACGTCCTTGGCGAGTGAAAAATGTTCGTTTTGGCTGAAGTTTTTGGGGTGTACGTCCGACGGGAACGAATTCACGTTGCACTCGAGCAGCGCCGAACACACCAGGCCTCTCCATTGGCCTGTCCTTTCGTTCTTCCTGGTCTGCCGCCGCGACCATATCGTCAAAAGAGTCGTATTTCCTCCATCGCAAAAACCTCCTCATGTCCGCGCTCCTGGCCCCTTTGAGAAACCTAGCCCCTATTTTCTTTATCCTGGCTCCCCAATCTTTCATGGTCTCATTTGAATACTGAGCCATTCTGGCTAGTTCGTGATATAACGTGGTGAGATCCTCCTTTCTCTCGAATTGGGCTATCAAGATCTCAAGGATGTCTTCTAGTTTCGTGGCATCCTTCGCCTTTGGGTCCGCCGCGAGGAAAGAAAGGGCTGGTCCTGTGACCTTCAGTTTTACGATCGCGATTGCAACCTGATCCTCCCATCCCACCAATGATTTTATTGTTTTAACTTTTTCTGTGAATTCTCGCGCAGGGACTGACCCTTTTCACCAGAAAACTCTGGAATGGACCTCAAAATATCCGGTTTTCTGGACAGGGATGTTCGAAGGTATTGTCATCCGGATCCTGACTGGAGGTCACCTCTGGAAGACGCCCCTACCACTAGGTCTAGGCCGTAGGGACCCTATTACAGGGGAGTATGCAAAAGGGGAACAGAGGAGTCGAATAGTGTGACTGTTCCGTCCGTCTCCTCAATCAGCATGCCTCCTTTCCCTTCCCCTGGACGACATGACTGGAAGGGCGGCGGCCCGTTACAATCGTGGGGAGGAACTCCGAGAATCTTTTTTCGAGGAGTGTGGGGGTTACCCAGAAGTTTACTCGGTTGACCAATATGTTAATGCGGTTTTGTTGTAAAAGGTATTGTATGAAGAAAAATTACATAGAGGGTCGAGGGTTTTTCGTGAGGGTCCTTCATGAAGGTCGTAGTTCCTTCGGAGTAAAGATATCGCCACAGCTTCCTCTTTCTAACGTGAAGAGTCTCGTTGGGCTTTTTGGGCGTAATTGTCCTAAAGCCTATGGATTGTGTGAACTGCCTGGGAAATAAAACCTAAGGGTGGATTTTTGAGCAGAGCACTATCCGATAATGCAGCTTTATTTTAGAGAAAATGCATTATAAATCCGGTAAATAAAGCTGCATTACCGGATAGTGCTCTGTTCAAAAATCCACCTTAAGCCTCTGATTTCGGTGCTTTGTCCTTCCAGTGAGGACGTCCTTACCTCTGGGACTGCATCCAGGAGTTCCTCACAGACTATCGACCGGATAACTGTGCCCATAATGGACCCCACATGCTCCGACGGGTGGTTCGGTGGCTCAGCTTCAAGGTCCGTCTTTCCCTCCAGGAAGAGCTTTAACCACTTCCGGATCGTCTCATAAGCTGGACAGTGTTGGCCCCCAAAGCCATCGACGTCAGTTGATGGATTTCTGTCGGTGTGTCTTTGAGCAGAACATGGAACTTGATGATGACTCGAATGTGATGTTTCGAGAATGATTCTTGCACGACGGAGGCGTCCATAGTGACTGTATGCAATATCCGGCAGCGAGTGAAAATGTGGCTAAATTTATACCAAGCCTCGCACAGTGCATGTTATTAGATATACCCAATGCTCACCGAAATTTAATAAAGATTCTTCTAGTGCAACTCATTTTAAAAGTCAATGCAGAGAACTTTTCGGACAACCCTCGCATCTCTCAATTGAACCTGTGAAATTTGACGAGATACAAATCAGGATTAGCATGACAGAGTACTTCTTATTGCGTACTTCGTTGATGGGATAAGACCCTCGTAAGTACCTAAAATTAGTATGGATGACCTTTAACCCGAATGACCTTATGTTACATAACGTTAATTTAGGCGGAGGTTTGGAGGCCTAACCTGATTTCACACCATAAATTTACGTAAATTTACACGAAACTCAACTACTTACCGTTGGGGCAACGTTGTCCCAACCCCCAAAGAGGTACTACTGGGTCGGCAAGGCTTCATGTTACGGTTACGTCACATGAGCGCGATCACTCTTACGGCTCCCAATTTCACGTTTCGATTTCGCTGCCCAAGGGGGATTTTCTACTGGCGTCTCGAAAACAGGAACAACGGAAAACCTCCGACCTATTTTAGTACTTTGCAGCAGCATTAAGTAGCATTATTGCTCTAGAATCAGCGCGAAAAGCCACTTCACTTGCATCGCATGGAACACATTCATGCAGCAGCTGGAGCGAAAATGGCGCCCATGCGCGTCAGCCAATCCGATGCGTCGAAAAATGTGACCCAAGTTGGCCAGGATCTCTCCCTCCGGGGGCTCTATAGATGGAGAATCGGCAGCGACATCTATCTTGCGACCCTGTCAATGAATGGGATTCGAGCAGAGTGGAGCCTCTAGTTATACTCCCTACTCGATGCCATTATGCTTGTGGACGTGAATGGGGTAATAAATCTGAGAGTAACTGATGCTGGCAGAGAGCGTGGCATCTCTGTCTCGAAGACTTGCACGGAGGCAAGGACTGGGCACGGAGGCACGACTTGGAGACAAGATTTGCATGTGAATGCTCCTAGGGGCCTTCTCCGGTCACGTTTCACGGGCTCTTTCGTCGCTTCGTCGTCCGCTCTTGGCGTTTTCTTTCGGATTTGCTCCCTGCTCGTGATCGGCTAAGAAAGGGTGCGATTTCCCCCTCGGACGACGCTTTGCGATGGAGGGGGGGTTAGACTCACAGCTTCCTTCGTCCGCTTGGGTCGCCCTGTCGGTGGTGCAACCGACGTTCTTTCATTTGCACAACTATTCGGGGTGTGACTCATTCGCAACCTTGAGCTTTCGAGGAAGTTCCGGCTGGTTGCGGATTCACGGGGTCTACGGAATTCCCTCGTTGAAGTTCAGTGGATTGCGAGGGTTGCAGAATACCTCGCGGGAAGGAAGTGCAACGCGATTCAAATGAGATTTTGTATGGAAAGCTGGATGCTGACGACAGGACAGTTGGTAATTAACAACAGTGTTGCTGGTTGCGTGACGACGCGGTCACATTTCATGAGGCAATAACTGCCAGGTTGTCGGTTGAGCGACTTTATCAGCCGGATAAGAACGCGTTTGCTAAAATCGATAAGTGAAGGCGATCGAGAATTTCCTGCAATAACGGATGCTATCCGACTGTGGTGAGCTCAGCCGGGCGTGACGGATCCTAGGATCCGACAACCGTGCATAATGATCCCGTTTCATGGCGTCGCACCTCCCAAAAACCCCATAGAGAGCTTGGTGATGATCGAGGCAGGGCTTCCGCGTCTTTCCGCTGTTCGCCCGATTTCCAAACATACCGTTCCCCGTGCTGATGGCAGGAAACTTCTGGCAGAGCTCGCACTAGTGAGTTCAAGGGATTTTTTCGATTTGTGGGTTCGTTTGCCTGGCTTAGGCCTAAGAGACTGATGTGTCTTTTTTACTTTTTAGTCAACAATGGCTCCTTGATAAGCAAGACTTGCTTCGCGAGCGACACGGTGACTTGCAGATTTTTTCTGAGGAGGAGTATCAGAAGATCATAATCTTTTTTGCTAACTGTGAGTGGCTCTGAAGTAACACTCTGAGTATGCTATTTTAATAGGCCTTGGAAAAATTTAGGCAGGCCTAAACGAAAGGGCTAGGAATGGAAAAATATGAGAGTAAGACGTGCTGGAATTTTTAAAAACATAATCGGGAAACATAAAAACTAAAGTACTGTGGTTTGAAGGATGTAGGGGGAATTGTGGGGCAGTTATGTACCAAAGTGAGGGTGATGGAACATCAAATTGTATTCAAGTTTCACATCTGGACTTTCACTGAGCCTGTGCTTGACATTGGGAACCAACTTAGTGTTGACAGGCTCAGTGCCTCTTTAATGGTGAGGCTGTCAGCATAAATCAGTTTATGTATGCATTTGAATCATTATGGAATGAGTCCTTGTGCACTCATGCATGTGTAACATCTCATGAATAAGTGCCTGTGTCATTTGTCTGACTCAAGTGGAAAGGCCAGAAATTGCTTTAACATTATCTTTATTGACTATTGATTTGGGATTTCTCAAGAAAGTGTCCAAAGTAGCCAAAGGGAATCATAAAGGGTATGCTTGTATGCGTTTTGATAACTTAGATTAGAGATCCTCAATTAGGTTTTTATCAGAGTAAATGGTAACACTATATGCTGGATATTAGAGTGCATAATTATCCTTTTGCTTTCAATTCTTGAACCCATGCATTGGAATGCATCCATAAAAATTATTATAGTTACCAACATCCTTCTAATGATGTAATTACTCCAACTGTTTTGTAGGGTGTGATTGAACATCAAATCACTGATTTTTCTGTATACTCCATGTTGCCTGTGGAGGCTTCGATCAAGTTGTGCTTTCCTATCATATGGAACTTATGATTGCTTTGGCAATGAAGGGGGAAAAAATAGAGTGATATGAATTTGAGAAACTCTGGATTATTTAGATATTTATAAGTGCAGTATTTGCATGATCTTTCTTCAACTTCAGTAGAGGAAATGAGGCATTGCTGATGTTTTTTTGTTAATTAATGATGACATGCATGTTGATGGTTTGCAGTTATTCAAGTGTTGGGAGAACAGCTGAAACTGAGGCAACAGGTGATTGCAACAGCAACAGTGTATTTCAAGAGGTTTTATGCTCGTAATTCCCTCAAGTGCATCGATCCCTTGCTGCTTGCACCCACGTGTGTGTTCCTTGCCTCCAAAGTTGAGGAGTTTGGTGTCATTTCCAGCAATCGACTCATATCCACCTGTCAAGCTGTTGGTAAGTCTACTGCCATGAGAGTTTTTGATTTTTCCATTAATTTATTGTCAAATATTCTTCCTTTCAAAATTTTGGGCACATTTTTCATCTGGAATGCACTACCTGTGTCAGTCAAGTGCTTTATATATATTCAATGGAAAACATTTCATGAACTTGACCCTGAAACAAATAGATGCTTATGAGAATTCTTTTGATGTTAGTTGATGTTTAAAATTACTAAATTAGAGTTGATCCTTTTTCTTGAATGTGGCCCTCTATCTGGCAGATTCAGTGCTATTTGTTTCTAATGGAAATATTTGAAAAGCATCAGTTATGGTGTTTGAAGTAGGAAAAATGCATACAGAAACTGAAAAACTTGCACAAAAAGTTATTTTTGAAGAAAGGTAAGAATGGCTAAAGTGGTTAATTTATGTTTCACATGTTTAAATTTATCTTAAAATAGGTGCTAATTCTTTTCATTGCATTTTATCTGCCTGTTGGTATTCAGTTTCGTACTATGGATATTTTTCTGTTTTATATTATGAAATTTTGAAGTCCGAAAATGTTCTCCATAGAAGTATATCATCTACTAAAGTTGTGGTGTTCATATGATTGCAGTGAAGAACAAGTTGAGCTACGCAGTGAACCAAGAGTACGCATATCGGACGTCCCACATCCTAGAATGCGAGTTCTACCTTCTAGAGATGCTCGATTGCTGTCTGATTGTCTACCAACCATACAGGTGATTATTACCTTCTTAGGCCATGGCATGTTTTGAGTCAAGCCCAGCAATTAATATATTTTAAAATTTAAGCTGCTTTCTGATGGTCTGCATTTTCAAATCTGGGTGCATATTCAATATGTCCCTATGCCTCATGGGACAATGTGAAGAAAAGAGCTTAGCTAGGAGTTTTGTGGGTGACTGTTGTCTGTTGTATTATTATATTGTATAGTGACTGATATTATTATGGTTTAGGTGTACTTTTTTTCTGGTCAGAAGGTGTTTACACTGTCCTGAAATAAGCAAGTCCAGCTTAAGAATGCATTTGTAAATTGTAGGTGGATTCGGAAGACCTGTGGTTGAAGAAGTTCATGTTTGATACAAGATAAAATTTGTACTTACAGTCTTGGTTCTATTCTTGGCAGGCCCTTAATTCACTATGCCCAGGACATGGTTCCCGGGGATGAGAATTTGCTATCTTTGGCCTGGCGAATCGTCAATGACAGTCTCCGCACCGATGTCTGCCTTCTCTATCCACCTTACATGATTGCCCTTGGTGCCCTGCATATGGCATGTGTGGTCACATCCAAGGAAGGAGCCAAGCAGTGGTTTGCTGAGCTGAGCGTGGACCTGGAACAGGTCCTCGAAATCACCCGACACCTCCTTGCACTCTATGAGCTGTGGAAGCACTTTGACGAGAAGAAGGAAGTTCAACATCTCCTGTCCCGCATGCCCAAACCCCGAAACCAGCCATCTAGGTGACTGAAGCCTTGAAATCCAACAAAATGAGGACCTCTATTTTTCTTATGTCAGGATTAGTTCATAGTTCTCTTATTTTCTGTTTCTTATGGAAAGTTCTTATCTTTCAGGTGTGAGTAATTTGGGCCTAGTTATTGCCCTCAAAATGAGAAGTTCAACAGAGCCTGCATAAATGTTCTCATCAATCCTGATGACTTTTTTCTAGACTTCTTTTCAGTAGGCAGTTTATCAGAATCCCATTTTTGCATTTATTCAAGTCTTTTGCATTATGGGTATTGTTTATAATTATTATATTTGTTTTACTTCATGACCTTACAATCCAAAACTTGGATTTTTTCCTAAGAGAATAATTAAAACCAGACTATCTTGTAGAATTCTGGATATTTTTGATAAAAATAATAAGATTTAGTAGATCTAAAAAAGTATAAAGATGAAGTCTCTTGGAAAGTGACCTTAATGGTTCATTCTTATATATTTATTCATTTATGTATTTTTCCTCTTTGACAGACCCCCATCCCAGGCACAAGTGCAGGACCCTAACTCCATGGGCCAGGACTCCATGAATCAAAACTCTCAGGGCAATTCCCTTAACAACCAGAAGTGAACGTCTTCAGATCATGACTCGATCTGCAGTGATAACATTTGTGTCAGTGTTTTTATGTGCTTTTCTGAGTGGGTGTGTGTCCTCACAAGTGGATGTCCAGTTTTCCACTCAGATTGTAGAAGGTGAATACATCATTGCATTCACTGGTTACTACAAAGCAGAGACTCGACGCCAATACATTCGAGCTGCTTTGGGTAAACTCAGCGTTCCCTGGCAGATCCAAGAACGAAATAATCCTGCCAGTGACTATCCAAGTGACTTTGACCTTGTGAAATTCGAAGGAGAGTGTGGGAAAACATGTATGGATTCTTTGCTTGGGCATCCGTGTATAAAACGTGTCACACCACAGCGACTGGTCACACGGACCTTGACATATCACGATGAAAATGATTCCCTACTCTACTACAACGAAAGTGATGGTCATGCAACACCGTTCTGTCATAACAGGAAGCTATTCCTCAACAATCATTCCCGGTACCGTTCGCGCAAGCTGCTTCGTTCGATCCCACATCAAATCACGACTGTGCTTCAAGCCGATGTGTTGTGGAATGCAGGTGTTACTGGTGCAGGGGTGAAGGTGGCTGTATTTGACACAGGTTTGTCAAAGAACCACCCTCACTTCAAGAAAATCAAGGAGAGGACAAACTGGACTAATGAAAAAACCCTTGATGATGGATTAGGGCATGGGACCTTTGTAGCTGGGGTAATTGCTTCGCACAAGCAATGCCTTGGCTTTGCACCTGATGCCGAACTCCACATTTTCCGTGTTTTCACCAATAACCAAGTGTCATACACGTCTTGGTTCTTAGATGCATTCAACTATGCAATTCTAAAGAAAATCAATGTCCTGAATCTGAGTATTGGTGGACCAGATTTTATGGATCACCCCTTTGTGGACAAGGTGTGGGAATTGACTGCCAATGGGGTAATAATGGTCTCTGCAATCGGAAATGATGGCCCTCTCTATGGCACCCTAAACAACCCAGCAGATCAAATGGATGTGATTGGAGTGGGTGGGATAAATTTTGAAGATCAAATTGCCAAGTTTTCCTCACGAGGGATGACAACGTGGGAGTTACCGGAAGGGTATGGCCGGGTGAAGCCCGACATTGTTACTTATGGCCTATATGTTCAGGGATCAAGTGTGAAAGGAGACTGTCGCTCACTGTCAGGAACCAGTGTTGCCTCTCCTGTGGTTGCTGGAGCTGTGACCCTTCTTGCTAGTGGTGTTCTCCACCGTGGGAATATCATCAATCCAGCCAGCATGAAGCAGGCCTTGATGGCCTCAGCCCGTCGTTTGCCAGGAATCAACATGTTTGAGCAGGGTCATGGGAAATTGGACCTCTTGAGAGCTTTCCAGCTTCTCACATCTTACAAACCACAGGCAAGCCTAAGTCCAAGTTACATTGACTTGACGGAGTGTCCGTACATGTGGCCATATTGCACTCAACCATTATATCATTCTGCAATGCCATCTATTGTCAATGTGACAATATTGAATGGAATGGGGGTGTCAGGGCGACTTGTTGAACCACCAAAATGGTATCCATATATACCACAGAATGGTGATTACCTTGATCTGTCATTTTCATATCCAGAAGTCCTTTGGCCCTGGTCTGGTTTCCTAGCAATCCATATTAAAGTATCTGAGGCAGGTCGAGACTGGGAGGGGATTGCCCAGGGACATGTGAATATCATTATTGAGTCGCCACCTGAAGACGGAGAAGAGCAGCCGCGAAGATCAAATTTGACCTTGCCTTTGAGGGTAAAGGTCATCCCAACCCCACCTCGTCATAAGCGCCTACTCTGGGACCAGTTCCACAACCTTCGCTACCCACCTGGGTACTTCCCACGTGACAATCTACGCATGAAAAATGATCCTCTGGATTGGAATGGTGATCACATTCACACCAACTTCAAAGACATGTACCAGCACCTGAGAAATGCTGGATATTATATTGAGGCCCTGGGGTATCCATACACATGCTTCAATGCCAGCAATTATGGCACTCTGCTTTTGGTTGATTCAGAAGAGGAGTTTTTTCCTGAAGAGATGGCCAAACTGCGTGGTGATGTTGACAATGGTCTCTCACTTATTGTCTTTGCTGATTGGTACAACACAACTGTGATGAAGAAAGTGAAGTTCTACGATGAAAACACGCGGCAATGGTGGCTGCCAGACACGGGTGGAGCAAACATCCCAGCTATCAATGATCTTTTGGCATCATGGGGCATTGCATTTGGTGACACAGTCCTTGATGGTGAATACACTCTTGGACATCATCAGATGTATTATGCATCAGGAACTAACATAGCTCGCTTTCCCGAAGAGGGACGGGTCATTGTACAAACCTTGAAGGACCAAGGTGTAGAGGTCCTTGAGGGTGACACAACTGTCTCTGAGAAAGGTGCCATTTTGGGCACTTTCCAAAGCAAGTCAACTGAGAGTTCTGGTCGCCTTGTGGTCTACGGAGACTCCAACTGCTTGGACAATGCACATCAGCAGAAAGACTGTTTCTGGCTGCTTGAAGCCATGTTGGAGTATACCTCAAGTGGGAAACTCCCAGCTGTCTTGTCTGATTCAAGTGAATCACCCTTGCCACCCTTACTGGAACTCCCACAGCGAATGAAGGGGTCGCATCTGCATCGCTATAGTAAAGTCTTAGAGAGCAACCTGGGATCGTCCGATGACACGATGGGGCATGCCCGACCGATTCCCGGTTGTCCAAAACTTGAGTTGGCACTGCCAATTCCAATCAACATGTCTGCCCCTACAAACTTATTCAAAACAACCAGGCTCCTTTCAGTTGCGCCGGGTTGGGAAGCACCGCTTCACCTGAGGCACAAGCTGCAGATTGGCATGGAACCACTGCATTCAGACTTCCCTATGCTTTTACAAGCTGAGCGTGCAGCCCATACCCCAACAATTCCTGTGTATCTTTGGCTAGCCATGCTGGCAGTGATGGTGGTACTCCTCTACCGTTTCTACATGTACTGGAACAGGCCGAGGCGGAAGCGTACCCGCTTCAAGAAGCTCCTTCGGGTCTTTGTCCCTCAGAATAATGTGTAATGGGTTTTCTTCTGGGCTTTATTTCTTTACCTCATTTCGAGCATTCTAAGTATTGATATTTTTGTTGTGAACCTTGTGGGAGACTTCACATTTTTTCATTTCTAATTTGATTGTAATATGTAAGGAACATCGAGCAAATAGTGAAACACCACAATGGGGTCTATGTTTGCCTTCTAGATGGAAACTTAAGGTGATTTTTTTCTGGAAGTGCTTGATATGGCTATGAACCTATGGGCAAGTAACTTGAAACGTGGGATGAGTTGCTCAAGTTATCTAGTTGGCTGTCTACATAATGAAAGTGTTCCATCCATCCTCTGAAAGATGACAAATATTTAATTGCTTTTGAAGTATAATGGGACTTCTCCAGATTCACTGGACTGAATTCTCTCTTTCAACACATTATAGCCTCCAGTAAATGCAGAAAATATGGAATTTTAATATTGGCAAAATTTTCATCTAGCATGAAAAGTTGTAATGATTATTATTGTGCTATAATCACTGGTTTTTTTACTTTCAACTACAACTTCATCTCTGGAGGTTTCATTGAGTTTCATTTCAGTGTCATTCTTGTAAGTTAAGTCTATGAATGTAAGAGATTGGTTAGTTTGGGCAATTATTTGGCTCACATCTGGACAATTTTCAATTGCTGTCACTCCCCTTTTTTTCTAAATCCTCTCCTTTGAGTAAAAACCAGTTGCTTAGTCTGAAATGAATATCTGTGCCTACTTTCCCTTGGTCACATTTCATATCACCTTGTAATTGTGGTGAGTGGGATTGGTGCACTTTTGATAAATTGAAGTTGAAATAGGATCTGTTGGAACATGATGCCTCAACATATCCATTACTTTCACTTTGTTACTTTGCATCTCCTAGGTCTCTTATTGCATGATCCACTTATGATGAACTTAAGTTATACTGGTTTTTGTATGTCTGATTGATGTTTTCATGATAGTTGTGTTTGCATATTGGAAGAACTCTTGTTGAGAAGTAAGTTCAGCATGCAATTCAAGAGAAGTTATAAACTCCTGAATGTTTGGAGAAAAAAGAAGGCATTGATGGGTAATGCCATCATTGAATGATGGCCTTTGGTGTTTGGTAGATTTTTAGATCCTGTGTGAATCTTCCTCAGTGTTGGTAATTGGAATGCCAATGAAAATTCTGTTTGAAGAGCAGAGGGTTTATAATGGATCAAATTTGTTGCAATGCTCTTGAATGATGTTGTTCATGGTTCACCATATGAACAGTGTTCTTTTTTTTCTTGCCCACTTGATTGACATTGCTAAAGCAGGGTTATGATTGGGGTGTCTCCTTTGAATGTTGTCATTTGGGGGAAGTTCATACCAAAGATAAATTCATTGTGTGGTGATGATGTACTACACAGTTTGGTTGGAATGTCACATTGTCCAAGTTACCTGTATTCCCTGTTGGACACATCAACAACTCAATTGTTTTGGTTACTATTTTCAATTTTGTACTTGTGGGCTGAGATTCTTCCTGGTTATTGAGACAAGAACCTTTGCCAGGCCAGAGTCATTGCTCATAAAATTGATAACTGCTGCATGTTGCCTCACGATATTGTCCTTTCTGGGGAAATGTTCTTGCAGTAGCAGTCCATGAATATTGGGGGTATGGCAGGCATTAGAACCCAGTTGGACCTTAAGGAAATGGAACACTGCATCCACTGCTGTTCTCACTGTCTCCATTCTTAGTTTTCTGTGATATGCTTCAGTGGGTCTAGGAATAAATGCTCTGTTAGCAATTTTATGTCTCTTGTGTCACTAAAAAATGAAAATTTCCATGAGGAAATGCTTTAATTTTATTAGCATTTGTTCTGCATTCTGTTATTTCAATGCATGAATTATTTCCTTTCTACAAGGGTTGCTATTATGTTCATGGAATTGTTTACTACAGAAGTTGCAAACCTGAGATATCAATACTTAGTTCATATGCCCTTTCCACATAGCCCACTGCAACTCCAAAGCAATTTGTGAAGCCATTATTTGTAGCCAGATAGTATGCACTTCATAAATTGTTGGTAGCACCCATTACTAACCTCTGCTTGCATGCCACCTGTTGGTTGAATATTGCTGGGATTCTGCGATTTTGAGTTACAGTGCTGGGAAGGACCAGAAATCAGTGTGTAATCCTTTTTATAGCTGCATGGGTGAATCTCACACTGCCATTTGTCTCCATAGCAATGCAGACTTTGTGAGGTCATTCATTGTTCGTGTGCAGCAGCATTCCATGCAGAATCATACCTGGTCTCAACTTCAGTGCCAGGTGAATGTCGGAGTGCAATAAATGGTACCTTGGGCTTTTGCTTGCACAAGGCTTCATATGTAAAGCTACTTGCCATTTTTTATCAGCAGAAGTTGGCCATTGGTGTCACAAACAGATGACAGAATCAGTCCATAATGGCTTTTGCTGTGAGTTCACAGTTGTAGAAAATGGTTTTGCAGTTGGAGAGAACTATGTGAAAATGGCATGCATGGGTCAAAGTCTCCATATGTCAAGTTTGCAAGTTTCTCATAATTTCCTGAGCTTCATTAGCAACACTTTTGTACCTTTTCTGAAGTTGGCCCCAGGATGTGTCACACATGCTGGCAGGGAGCTTGAGGAAGGACCCTGCATTTATGGCTGACATTCACTTCTGGGTCCTCATTTATACAAATGAATTTTAGAGTAGTCAGCAGGACTTGTAGTGAAGAATTAAACTTGTTTCATTGAAGCCTTGTTTTGTGCTGCATTTTGGTTGATTCGTTTCAGTGACATGTACTTGAGTTTCATTTCCTTCCCTCTGATGAAGACAGGAATGAATGATGAAAAAAGTTTGAGTACTTTTTACCATTCCTTTATGAGTCAAAAAGTGTTCATTCCACTCCTAGTAATTCACAAACCAACCATGGAAGTTTTACCCCCTTGGAGCTTTCACGAATTGCCTAGAAAATAATTGTTCTACACATATGATCTGCCCTTTTCACCAAACTTGAAATACTTCACGTCTATTTCCTATTACTATTTCTTCACATTACAGTGTTTTTCTTGTAGAAAAATGGAATTATTTGAGGAAGCCTCTTGGAAATGAGTTAGGTAAGTGGCCAAAGAGCATTGATGGTCAAGGTTCTTCTAATTCTGGCAGTTGCTAAAGAAAGATGTCAGAAGACACAGAGTGGAATGATATACTGCGGGCTAAGGGAATCATCCCGCCAAAGCCCAAGGAGAAGGAAGTCACTGAGGAGGACCTCGTCCAGCTTGTAGAGACCACCATCCAACAGAAATCTAAGGGTGAGTTTCATTTCCAGTTCTCCATGCCAGCTGGGAGAGTCTTGCTTATCTTGTAACCATAATACTGTTTACTGATGCTCCAGGCCATAGGCTAACTGTATCTTTCTTGCTGCCTGGCAGTCACATGGGTATTGAGGGCCAAAGTGGTGTTAAACATTGCCATTTATTTGTGTGGGAATGTCTTCTTTTTAGTAACTAAAGAGTGTATTTTTTACTAATACATTGCAGTGATGTTTATGGTCATAGTTGGTAAGCTCAACTTCTATTATTGAGGTTTGGTTCTGTTTTTACATCACCAAGGAATCCATATTTTACATTAGATGTTAATTCAATGGCCTAAACTGGGGAAGAGTGATCTCTTGAGAGTGAAGATCTTTAGTTTGGTCATTCTTTATGGTTATAAAGTGTAAAGCTGGTTCATTACATGTTTCTCACAGGGAATGAGAAGAAGGCACCAGAGGAGATGACAATGGAGGAGCTGGAGGAAGCATTGGAGGAAGACGAAGAGTCAGAGAGAGCTTTTCTTGCCTACCGTGCCCAACGTGTTGCTGAGCTCAAGGAGCTAACCCAAAGGAATAAATTTGGGGAAGTCAAGGAGATATCAGCTGTGGATTACGTTGATGAAGTCAACAAAGCTGGAGAAGGCATCTGGGTCATTCTTCATCTTTACAGACAGGGGTGAGAGATACTTCATCTTCATCAGGCTTCACTCATTGTCTTGGTTCATTTAATTCATTTTGTATTTATTATGTTATCTGTTAGATTATAGGTCCTACCCTCCTTATTTTAGCAAAGAATGGAAATACTTGTATCTAGGGGTCAGGTAACTGCCTGAATATTTACTATTTCAGCTTAATTATGTTAAGTATTGTTTTTTTTTATTGTTAAATTTATCAAAAGATTTTCAGCTTTTTAAAAAAATACATTTTGCTGGCCAATCTTGGAATTTCATTTCCTTTACTATATTCGTTTCTTCAGTTTTACTATTTAATAGCCAACCCTCAACTCCTTAGAAGAGTGAGAAGTAACTATTTTTGCTTTTATTATTTAGTCATACATTTGAAGAGTTTAACGCCTATTACCTTTCTTCAACCCCCTCCCGTAGCAAAATACAACCTCCGCGTATTCCTCTTTGAGCGTCAACAGGAACGAAATTAGGCTTGTTTCTTCCTCGTTCAACATAGAATAGCTCCAGCAAATTTGAACCTCCCTCTCCACGGGGTTATGGTGAACACTGAATCTCGCTTTTGGTAGATGTGAATTTCATTCTTTCCCCCCACCCCCTCCAATGGGTAGACACTCTTCAGTATCAATATGAATTTATTTTGGCATATAAAGCGGTGGACACTATGACAATCAGGAAACATGGATCAGGAATACATCAGGAACAAAACACAACAAAAGGAAATAAGGCAGATCTAGGAAATAAAGAACAAATCACGAGCGAAAACAAGGAAGGCTGTCGTTCAAAAGCTGGCTTGGTTACTCCGGTACCTTCCCCCAGTGTTGCCAAATACCGTGCCGAAATTATGCCAGATTTAAGACTTCACACTTTATATCGGTTCTGGATCTTCTGTTTTTTATGCGTGAGACATTTTTGTGCTGAGTTCTTGAGTTGAGCTGAGAAGCAGTTTTAGTGATTCATCAATGTGGTGGAATATGGAGATATCTTATCCCTACATCCCTGTGGATGGCACGCACAATGGCTTTCATGCTTCCTGGAGGCGTTCCCACTTCACACCTATTCGAGAAGGTCCGAGGAACTCCACAGGGGCCTAACGTTCCACGTCCGCTCTGAAATGGTTCATGAAACGCGAAAGAGGCCTCAAATTGGTCTAACGTAACACATCCCATCTGAAATGTTTGGTGAAATTATGAATAGGCCTGCGATTGACCTAACGTTACTCGTCCACAGCGAGATGTCCCGAAGACGAAGGATTCACCCTTATAGGTCTAATTGGCCCCGTAAGTGGAGAATTTAGTTTCTTTTGTAATAAAAATGTTAGGTCTTGGCGTGATCTAACGGCAGTCTGTTGGTTAGGCCTAGTGTAACACCTCTAGCAGACGATGTCCCGTCCGGTTTTTCACATGAGCTGATGCCGCAAGGGTCAGAGGGTGCAATCCAGTGTTGTAGGCTGAGTGTCACTCCTTTTGAATAGGCTTGCACGTGCAGTCGTATGAACATTTCAAAATAGGGTCAAGCATCCCTGCTTTACAATCTGCGTCGCAGAAAGACGTCCTGTTGGCGGGGCAGTCGTCTTCCGGTTCTCTTTTGGATCGCTGCTTTGCTGGTCCCCTATTCGGGCACGACTGTTCTCGTCCTGCTGTTCTTTGCCATCGCATCTGACCCTCCCGTTCTCTGCCGTTGCATCTGACCCTCCTTCGCTCCCCGCATCTGGGATTCCTCCTGAAAGGACCCTCCTCTTCTTTGCTGCATTTCCATCGGTATGGCTAACTGTTTGAATTCTTTGTGGATGGCGGAGCGCCGAAAAACTGCTGAATTTTATGTAGGAGGCCGAGTGCCGATGTAGTCCTCTGCGTTAGGCCCTAAGTGAATTTTATGTAGAAGGCCGAGCGCCACATCTTGATAGGATTTAAGTGATTTTGTAGATGGCCGAGCGCCTGTTGCCGGTACCTGAACTGTCAGAAGTCAATTCCTGAGCACTCCCTATAGTTACTGTGATGTGATGTTGGAATAGAGGAACTTTATTTTCCTGTCTTGTTGCCTTATTCCAAACGCCTGAAACGGACCCAGTGCAGGTGGTTGTCTGCAGAAACAGGTAACAACGCCTGCGTTACACTAGGCCTACGTTTGTGCGTCTTTTAGGGAAGGGTTGGGGTTGTAGAAAGGGAAAGCGTTGAAAGTTGGTTTTCACATTGCTTTGGAAGTTAAATGAATATGTTTAGAAAATCAGGTATAATTATACACTCCAGGAATATATTCTTTGTTGTATATCACATCCTTGAGGTATTAATTTGGCTTGTAATCAAGGATGCTGCTGCACTTTTGTGGAGCAAATATGAAATGACATCTACTGGCTCGAAGAGGCAGGGAAAAGGAGAGCCATCTCCACGAATGCACTACAGGACAGCCCCATGTTGCATATCATTTGGCCAAGGCCAGCATGCCTCGTCAGAGGTGTAAGTGTACCCGTAGCTAATGATAATTTCTTTTAGAGGTGTAACTAATTACTCTTGTTTCACCTAAAATACTTCTAAATATAACAGAAGGCTGTTCTTTGGATAATTTATTGTTAGCACATTTTGCAAATTGCATTCTTTCCTGCAAGTTTGAGACACTTTTTCACAGGGACACTCCTGTAACTACCCCTCTGAAAATGTGAATGAATACTTATGCTTGGGAGGAAATTCCTTATTCACACAATTGTAAATGGAAGGATCACAATTTTGTTGGAGCAAATTTAGTACCCTCATGTTTCCTAGATTTATGAATTTATTTTGTGAGTGTTTTCATGTTTAGTTATTCCCACCAAGAATCTTACTTAACCCTTCCATGGCTGAATTGAGTATATGAATAACATATTTTTTTCTACTGATTTTCTCTTTATATGCATTTGATTCAATATGCCTGAATAACAGCTTGAATAAGAAATTAAATTTTTTTCGGATTGAATTGGTACCCCCCTACTGGAGAAAACACAAGCTTTCCAGACGATCCTCTAGATGTCAAGCCTGATGCTCCACATGGTTGTTGGATGGTTCTATTAATACTTCACCTTCCACCCACAAGGTGTCCTGACTGCACTTGATGGAAGTGCTCCTAGGGGGTGGTACCAATTCATTCTGAAAACAGTGTGTGTATAAGCAAATAGCCCTTGTTGAGAGCTATTAAATTGTACTATTTAAAACTGATATTTAAAATTTAAGTAATGCAAGAGCAGTCTTAAAAGAATCATCCTCATAATGATCATACACCATAAAAGGATTAAGTAGTCATGTTTAATTATCACCATATATGATCCTGGTATGATCTGTGTGGATTTCCATGGTAGAGAAAAATTGGTATGTATTCATGCAAAAGTCACAATTGATATAAGGTGGATTACGGTTCCAGGCCTCAAGTATGATTGCTTTTGTCCTTAATACTTATACTATCTCCCTCATCCTTCATTCATTTCAAAGTTAAATTGCTTGTATCCTTCTGATAACTATCTTAAGATATTGTATTCAAATCCAAAGGAAACAAGTAGAATAGGTAGGTTTGGCATTGGAGTTTTTCTACATTGAGTAACTTTGAGAATTGACTTCCTTGACACAAATTAATTTTGGCATATGCAGACATTTTGTCCAGGAACTTGAGATTTGACATGGTAATTTCTTTTATATTTAAGAGTCACAATATGGAGAGCAGTGAAAAGATGTCCACAAACGCAAGGATACACTCTTTCTGGATTTAATTTTCTCCCCTATAGGTGGACTTCCATTGATTGCAGGTAGTGATATCTTTCACATGGGTGGTTTTATCTATCACCTGCTGAGGCAGAACCTCTGAAAATGTGTGTTTTCTCCAGTCTCCACTGTAGGGGGTGAAAAAAATTCAATCCTGAAACAGTGTAGTATTCTACTCTCATACCCCTACCATGACAATAAGAGCATGAGGTTGGAAGGAAGGTGTGATGATAGCCAACATGTGGCACATTTCCTGAGCTTTGGCTGGGTTGCATGAGCTATCACCTGGATTTTCTGGTGGATTGTGAATAATTAAATAGCAGGTATCTTGGCCCATGAACTAGTCTCTGATGAAGGTGTTACTATTCTCTAGGCCTTGCTAAGTTATGCAGGGTGATTGTGATTTTTCCATGCAAAGTGGAGTGATAGCATTTGTGGGATGTTATGGGAGCCTTTATAGATTCTAGTTCCAGATGTATCATAGAAGCAACTGAATTTTCTTGTCCATATTTTCAATGCTGTGTTCGCTCTTTGTTAAAGTCATAATCCTGTTTTGAAATAATGAGATCTGTGAGTAGTACTCTCATCTGGTAACAAGATATGTCTTGATGATTATATTTCATCCACTTGTTTTTTTTTTCTCTCCTTACTAATCTTCAGTTTCAGATGCTTGTATGTTATCTATCTGGTCTGATGCTCAACTTTAAAGCTACATCTATCTGCCAATTTTCACCCCTCCAGTTTTCTGTCACTAGCTTGTTCATGAAACAAAAAATAGTTTATTTCCCCGGTCAATGTCCATGTCTGTCTGATGCTTTGTATTACATTTTCAACAAAGGCTGATGCTTTTCCTGCAAGCATTTCATCTTTCACTAGTCAATTTCGAGAGAGAGTCTCCTGATTGATTTACTTTTCATTTTCATGCCTGATAAGGTTGATGGGACTGATGATAATGTGGAGGGAGGGGATTTGGATGGCCCTTGATAGAGTTTAACAATGTCCAATTTCCCAATATCATCCTTCCCTTAGCTCCACTCCTATACTCAAGTTTTCTCCATCACTATTTTGCCATTTCAATGAGAAATATGAATGATGCTGGGTAATGTGAACATATCAAGAATGAAAAATATACCAACATATCCGATTGATGGGAGAATGACTTTTCATTGTATGTATGCTGTAAAGTATCTTCTTTGAAATACAAAGTTATGATATGGTAATTTATAACACCTACAATTACGTATCAATTTGGACTTAAGACCTTTCTTTTGAAATGTTCTTTGTGTTTTGGCCAGGATCCCAGAATGTGCGTTGATCAACCAACATCTTGCAGTGCTGGCACAGAAGTTCCCTGAGACAAAGTTTTTGAAAAGCATTGCCTCTACATGCATCCCAAACTATCCTGACAAGAATCTCCCCACTCTCTTCATTTACTTTGAGGGCCAGATGAAGAAGAAATTTATTGGACCTGACCAGCTCCATGGGACAAAGCTCACCATTGATGGTCTGCTGATAAGAACTAGAAATATAATTATTGAGTTATTTTAGTGAGCATAGGAGTCTGCCCAAGATTCCCTGAATGAATATTTATATTAAAGTTGAATATTCCTTAATACTAGTACCAACAAAGCTCATTCATACCTATCCAGAAGTTGCTGAGATATAGTTTTCCTCACAGTGGTGCAGATGGTCACAAGTTTTTGCTAAACAATCTTATTCAGATGTATTGTCATTTTTTCCTATTTTTGTCTTCCTATTTTGAGTACCAGTTACTATTTAGCTAATTTATGACTCCAAAGGACTAGGTGCATTTGCAATATGGTACTAAGCCACTTAAGTATCAATATGAAGGTATTACTACAAAATTGTTCATCCTTTACTTATGACTGAAGTCATTTATATCATGCTAAAAAAGCTACTGCTTGAGGAGGCTGTTTCTGTCCATGTGAATGTTCATCTATGGGGATCTTTATCTCAATCATAGAACACCTATTTTTTACAATATAAAATCATTCTTGGTGCTCATGGCTTTGCATTGCCTTTGAGGGAGGTCTTCAGCTTGATCTCTATTATTTGACTGCTGTTAGCATGACCACAGCTGATTTAATATAACTACTTGCTCAAGGTGTAAAATAATTTATTGGATATGATACGTGTGATATTCCTTTCCTACTAAAATTCACAATGAAAAAAAGTGTCTCAAAAAGCTTTCTTTAGAAGAGAAAATAATGTTTAAGGTTCTATATACAATTTAAAACTTTTTCTGGATAGTAAAGCATGCCCATCAAATTGAAGATGAATTGAAAGTGACGTTCACCTTTGCAACAGAGAATCGAGTGTCTTAAGCTCTCACATGCAATGGTGAATATTCTTTAACTCTTTTGCTGTGCAGTAGAATTAATAAGAGTTAGGAAGGACTAGCTGCTATGTGAAAAAAGTTGATCATCACAGTGAAAGAGTTAATGATTCTGTTTGGAAGAAAGGTAAATTGTTGCCTTCCTGAAAATGTTTCAAGGTTGCATATTTTCCCTTTTCAGACATGTCAGATTAGATTACCTAGACAATATTTATTGTTTTTCATCTTGAATTTTTTAAGTTTTTTGTGCAGTTGCACATTTCTTTTTTTAATTTTGTGGCTGTAGTGCATTCATTTTGAAGTAACCCTTCTTCCATTGTTGATTATGTGTTTTGCCTTGCAGAACTGGAATGGATGTTGGGGAAGGTAGGTGCAGTGAAGACAGAGATAGAAGAGGACCCAAGACCCAAGATAAAGGATGCTCTGTCACAGGCCCTAGGTGCTAATCTCCAAGGTGCTTCTTCAGATGAGGATGATTGGTGACTCCAAATATAGCTTTTTATTGTGTTAAGACAATGGTTTTCTATCAAAGTGCCGAAATATACTGACTCAAATTTCTTGGTGAGTGAAAATGAAGCAATGCCATTTGATTATTTATTGCCTGAAATTGTGAAAAATATCCATTTTTACTAACATTTAATAAAAAATTGAATTTGGAAGGAACTGTTTATGTTCTTGCAATGGTATGTGTTTGACTTAATTTTTAGCCTCTTCTGAGTTGTCTATCCTCCAAGGCTTGTTGAGAAAAGAATAGTTAGCTTTTGGAATTGTTTGTGCCTATTAGAGCTTTTGTTGAACAATTATGACAGAAGAAAATATTGGGAGTATGGAGAAAGCTTATGGTATGAATTGTGTCATGGGCATTTTTTATTGTTTGCATGTAGTCTACCATTTGATTGTTTTTTTTATGTAGTGTACCTCACAGTAGAAGACTGTGTTTCTGAGTGAAAACTTAAACTTTATGTACCCCTGAAAAAACTGAAGTTGGCCTTATTTATATTGCTCGTCATATGCATTATGACAACCATTGCAATACTTTGGAAATCTGTTGGTAGTCAGTGGTACTACTTCCGGTGCTTTTCCCCGTGGGATGGTTGACATGAGTAGGTATGGTGTGGTAGTCTGTTGCATGTGGACTGATATTCATCTAGATCACTCTCAATGGTAGTCTCATTGCTAGAGTTTGGATTACTTTAGAGCAGTAAGCAAGCTACTGCAATAGGTGGATTGTGACAAATGAGGCAAGTTCATTTGTAGAGCTGTTAGGGTTGTCAGTAGGTAGCTGATTCCATGGTTGACTTATGGAGAAATTCCATTGTATTCCGCAGTGTGGACGTGTCAGGGATTAGTGAGGAATCTAGGCTTCTGTTGGAGGGTACAAGAGTAGTTTTACACAGCTTTGGCCCTCTTTTGCACAACATAGTGTTGCTCAATTTTTAATCCAATGATTGCTATTGAAAAAAGTATTGCTTGGAGCTCGTGCATGCATAAAGGGCACGTTGAAACCACTTGAATACATAGAAAAAGCGATTTATCTTTCAGACAGGTTTTGAAGTTTGAAGGGGAAACAATTCTCTTGAGCAGATGAACTCTGACGTCATCATTAAATCAAGCTGCCGCAAACATCTCTTAGATGACAGGATGGATCTCGTACCCACGTGTGATGGGCTACGTGTAGTGTCTCGAGTACGAGGCAATGTAGAGCCGATGAAGTTATTGTCAAATTCATGGGCTCCTGTGATCGAGGTGGTCCCACAGATTCTCGATTGGGTTCAAATCCGGGGAATTTGGTGGCCAGGGGAGTACGGTAAACTCATCGTCGTGCTCTTCGAACCACGCACGTACATTGCGAGCTGTATGACACGTCGCATTGTCCTGCTGGTAGATGCCGTCGTTCTGAGGAAACACAATCCGCATGTAGGGGTGGACATGGTCCGCAAGGACAGATGCGTACTTCTGTTGATTCATCGTGCCACGTGCCGTCCACAATGATGAGTGCACCCAGCGAATGCCACGAAAACATTCCCCAGACCATAATGCTCCCTCCTCCAGCTTGAACCCTTCCGGCAAGTGTGGCAGGGTGTTTCCTTTCAGACGTTTCATGCCGAATACGGCAACGTCCATCTGTCCGATGGAGCATAAAACGTGATTCATCGGAAAAAGCCACCTGTCGCCACTCAGTGGACGTCCAGTTGCGATACTGGACATCGGTCCATTCCATGTACCGATGGATGTTTCACATTGTCGGACGCAGATTCCGCAATTTTTCGCTGGCACGGCGAACAGACCTTCTTGGGGCTGCGCTCGAAGGCTTCATGTAACCTTCAACATGGCATCTCATGTTGAAGGCCTATCCGACATCATCTCTTTCAGCACATCTACTGGTCCTTAAATTGCTTCATCCACCGGTAAATGGAATCGCGGACACGAGGATCCTTACTGCAAACAGTTCTGAACATATGCTGCACCTGTGTGCGGCGACTTCAATTCTGCAAACCACCACATCCACCGTGCCTTCTCTTAACCATTTCACTTCCAACAAACTGAAAAAACATTATATTTACTGACAGGGTTTGCGACACGCTATGGCTCTGTCAGCCACATGTGGATGACATGGCAGTCAATGTGTTAAACTCTTGGACACAGACAAAGTTTTCTGAACCTTTTATGGATACCCTGTGCACATAGAAAAATGACAAGAAAAAATGCTTCATTTGACACTCTTGTCCTGAAAGAATTTCTGCTTATTGGTACCGAAAAATGTGTCGAGTAACACTTTCTGTAGCCAGACTCTTTTCACGTACGTCACTTGACACATGACCATCTGCTAAAACCTGTCTGAAAGTTTTCAATATATAGTCTATTCCTGTCAGGGTTACAGAGAAATCCATCCTCATATCACTTTCATCACACGAGCACGAACTGTTCATCACGCAGATCCGGGCGAAGGATTTGATCAGGCGGCGATTCCTTTATGTTTTTATGGATCCATTGGAGGAGGAGATGGGAGCATATCGGATCATTATCGAGCAGATGCGGATCGTCTTTCTTCAAAGGGGATTCCTCGCTCAATCTCCAAAAAATCAAACCTCTCTGACGCAGTAGGATTCACTCACATATATTTGTATATTACAAAATGTGCCATACTTGGGTCAAGATGAGAAGAGATTAGTTCTTTGTCATTAAATTAAACTAAATTAAATTAATTTTTTTGGCAGAAGGCTGGAAGTTATCTGTCTTGAATTCCCTCGGTTCTCTGAGTTCTCAGAAAAATGACAAGAGGAACGTGTCCGCAACAGAAATTTGGAGGGGGCTTAATATCCATTCCATCGCTGGTATGGTGACATAATTGATGCTCTCTCTTTTATGGCTACTCGACACGCTCCCGTCTAGACATACGCAGGGACATGAATGACAGTGTAAACATCACCATTTAGTATGCACAGCTAAGGAAATGACATAACGATAATTCAGGAAAACGCCAACGCCATGCAGAAAAATAATCGACGAGCGTTTCTTTTTTAGTGGTCTTTGGGTAAGGAATGGCAACTGCAATGGCAAATGGAATGGCAACTGAGTTCCATTTCTCAATTTCAAACCCATCAGAACTGGAGAAGCTCCTTACTCGGTTGGGAGGTTAAGCTTCAAGTACTCTCGCTGTTTCGCGAACAGACCCAAGTGAACCTTCATTTTACTTCTCGTCTCTTCCAAGAGTACAATTCCTGTCAGTTTTCGGATAATATAATAAGACTGCTTCCTTATCATCGAGTTGGGGAAAATTTTTTGTGATATTAGTCCTATCCTCAAATGACATTGCCAATTGCTTAACAGGCCCTTTAGGTCGAAAATTATTTAACTTTCTGGGTCAAGTGAAACAATTAGGAGAAGGGATTAGGAAGGAGGTTATTATGACTTCCCCATGAGAGTTTATCCTTCTTAGCCTGCACGTGAGCGTGTACTACAACCAGGCGTGTCCTTCGCCGTGTCCTCGTCCAGTGAAGGTGAACGATTGGTCCATCCACCGGGGATTCTCTTCTCTCCCTCCTCTGCCTCGACCCGAGAGTGCCTATCGGGACCTTCAGGGCCGCACTTTTCGCCTTCCTGTCATTCAAGTAACACAGTTTACGAATATACGATTTCGAATACCTGAGGAATGGTGTAGGTGTTCGCGTATAATCTTAAATTTGTTCGCGTATCTCGATTTTATCTCTATCATGGGTGCACAACATGCGCCCCGCGAAGCCCTTTCCCGTGTTCCGCCACGATAGGTGGCGATGTGCTACTATGGCCCCTGCCTTGTTGGCCACAGCTATGGAATCTATATGGAATCGGAATGGAGTAGTTGGGGTCCGTGGTAGGCGAATAAAAATCGTAAGTGGCCCTCACAGTCTTTCGCGTTGTGCACCCCTGATCTATATCATCCGTCTATATCTTCATCTTGAAAGTTTTTTTCGGACTGAAGCATCACGAGGCTGCTTGTCTTTTTTTTATTCCAGAAAGCTCCGTTTTATCGCTATGAGGTCGCCGAAAACGGGTCCATCCTGAACCCGAGAGGAAGCGATCATCAAGCAGTTGTTTTTCTCGCCCAAGCACTCAATTTCACGTCTGTTACACCTCCTGGATATTCATTTTGTTTGTGCTAGGAAAAGAAACACAAAAAGACACGAAGTTTGCGAGGTATGACCATGGGAAGAGGAAGATATATTAATAGACAAATCAATAACTAGTTTGTTATGACAACTGGAACGAAATCAAAATTTGAACGAAAGAGGGCGAATTTCGATCGAAAGTTCGAAGATCGAAAACTTTTCTCACGCCATTTTCACCCTTTGAGTGAAATGGATATGCAGTTAATCATTCTCACTTCATCACAGGTCCTTAACTATTTTTTATGTAGACATCTCGCTGAAAATCCAATAAATGGCATTAGTGGTCATAATATTTTACTGTCTCGTAATTATTTGCTTCAAAATAAATCATGTTGAATTATCCAGCACATGTATGATGAATCTAAAATCCACAGGAAGCATATCGATCATTTACGTGCCTACTAATCCAAACGTACAACATTGATGAAGTGAAATTCGATAGCTACTCTTAAATTTTGCCCAAAATGAAACTTCGTGTCGATTGAATAATATAACTATCACCTGACTATATGCTACCTAGCTTAAGTTGTCTTAGAAACAAAATAGCACCAAAATAGCATTGTTTCATGCTTCAAGCGTACTCGGTTAGAATTCCACTGGAATTCTAATTTATTATATCTAGTTATTACAAAATAATTAAATAATTATAATAATATAGCTAATTTATTCTATTTTCTCCTTGCTTATTAAGAAAGTTCAGCTGGGTGAAGGGTCTTCGTCACATTAAAAATTATTGGAAATTTAATGCGTAGCTCTGCCCAAAATTTTTGTTTACTCTCATTTGCTAATCCAAACAGGATTATCTTTAGTTTCCTTGGAAATTCGACAAACACCAACATTCTCCCTCCGTACTATTAGTCTTCCTGTGCTGCTTAAATTTTCATCAACGCTCCTGTGAAGTCCAAAAATGTTTGATGAGTTTGATGAGTAGCGCTAGCTGCAACCATTGTAGATGATTGTTACCGCTACAAAGTCCCAAATTCGCAAAACTTTGAGAATACTTGTAAAGACCATTTACTGATATACACTTATCAAAGCACATAGATTTATTCATCTTTTTTCAGCATTTCTTCATATCCCTCCGTTTCCTAGTTATTTTGAAAAAGTCCATGAAGAGGCGAGGCTTTAGAGAGTAGATTTATTGTTAAACCACTTCCACTGCTTATTGCCTTCTGTTACACCCAACATTCCACATCTTTCAACCCGACTTTAGCAACGCTTTCTGTAAAGGTTTCTGTTTTGCCCTGTTACAGCTGGGCCCTTTTCGAAAAGGAGACGACGAGAGGATCCGTATTCGAGAACGGAACTTTCCCAGGAATCCTCGGCCGTATCATGAAAAGGGTGATTTTAACGACTTAAATTTATCATTTTCATGTTCATAGTAGCTTATACGAAAATATCCATTTGCTTAAACAAAATAAATATTTCCTATCTAGGACTATGAGTGGTTTCTGGACGACACGACTATGATGTACGAGAGGAGCATAGCCGTGGAATTTTCCTTTCCGACGCTGCAAGGGCTTAACGGTTACATAACAAGGGCCCCTCCACCCGAGGACCCACCCTTCTTTGAAATTTACGGAATATCTTTACCGGTTGGTTGGAAAAAATATTGATGTTTTACTCATTGATCTGTGTCGACTGAGCTATCCAAAGGCTTGATCAGGGTTGGACGCTACTGCTATTCGCCGGTATCGCGATCTTTACCGCTCATGCGGGCCTTCAATGGGCAGCAGGGGAGAGAAAGGATGTCATGTGGAGGGCTTTCTTCGCTGCCTTTGGAGGATTTTCTCATCAAGGTCTGCGTTCCATTAAACTGGACTGGATAGGCAGGTTGATGAGATGTAGTGCGATTGCAGATGGCGTTCCGGTGCCCCCTGGGAATTCGGGCCGAGTTCTCATGGTGTTTTTCCTCTCCTACTTTTTGATCATGGGGACCCTGATCAGGGCCAGTCTCGTCTCCTTTTACTCGGACAAAGGGAAAAGTATTCAATATTTCGAAGTCGCAATCACTCTTGCTATGTCGGATCGATGTTTAAACTTCTCTGGATTTCTTTTATATCAGTGAACGCGATGGAGACTCTGGACGAACTGGATGAGGCTCTGGGGCGAGGGGATGTGAAGGCCATCGTTGTTAGGGGAAGCTCCACTTACGCGATATTTGCTGTATGCTCCTGAAGGCCTTTACTATAACAATATTGTGGGTTGAGCGTGATTGAGAAATGACTTGTTTTGGTCGTAAGCATTAAGAAATTTGTTTTTCTGACCAAGGGCTTTACCATAAACCACGTTCCAGTTATAACCATCTCCCAATCACAGCAATAAGTCGAAATACTAAAGTTATCCCTTGAGGCTCCTCTTGGGTTCGACGAATGCTGTAAACAGATGGCTTACAATAAGCCTTTTCGAGTGTGAGTAGAGACTACAATGATACGGATTGACGTTTCCGACTGCAGACAGGAACGGAGGTGTATGCGAGCATCTTCGACAAGATGCAACGGCAGAGCGGCGGTTACATTGTGGAAAACATCGAAAAATGCGTCCAGGCTGTCCTCTCCCCTACGGATGGCATCCCTGCAGTGTGCATCGAGGGACGTATAGCTCTTAACTATTTCGCGGAGAAGATCAACGCTGGCAAGGGTACGTGATCCTTTTATCGGATTTCGAGATGCGTACTCATTACTCATATCTTGACCAAGGTACTTTTCTGTTCCCTTAAGAGTGGGAAGTCCTTCACGTGAACGCGGACAAGTTCTTCGTCAAGTATAAGGGGGTCGCCTTGCAGTGGGGTTCGGCTTATCTTCCTGCTTTCGACAAAATGTATGAAATTTTACTCAAGGAAATCATTCGTAGGAACGTAGAAATCCGCAGTTCAAATATTTGGATTTTATTTGAACTTTCCTGAATCCGGGGAGCGATACGCGTGGAAGTTCCACGCAATACATAAAGGTAATGCATTGAACCCGATCCTGACCCACGTGCTAGAAAAGGCGAAAGAAAGGAATGAGAAACGCGAAAAACCAGACAATGACGTCCCCTTCAAAATTCGTATTCAATGATCTGTTCACTTACACGCATGAACACGCTGCGCGGCACAAATCGGAGAAGTAAACTCATCCTATTACGCCGTCCACAGCGCACCGCGTGTAATTGAAAAACTTGGTTTAACGAATATCGCGTACCATCGGGCTAGTCACTTTTGTACATGAACCTTCAAGGACTACAAGGCTGGTTTTGTCGATTTCCGTGTTTCCTTTCACGACTGCTTTCAACGTGGAAGCAAGGGAACCTCGACGTAAGTTCTAATGCTTACTCCATCTTAGGAATCAGGAATGATATTAACGAGCCTCAATCCTCCCGACTTTCTTACAATTCATATGGGAAAGTAATACATTGAGCAAGGAAGTCATTTAACAGGGAGGGAAACTATGTTGAATATTTACTGGTACTGTTCCATTTTATGTTTATTTTTCTCGAAAGTCTTCGAAACTATCGCAAATATCTTCAAAAAGAATAAAAATTAATTTAAATTAAAATTAAATTTTTAAAACCATTATTTATACAGATAATTTTGAAATACAATCTTACCATTTAAGTTCGGACACCATCAAATTGATTGTTATTAAACAAAGCATTTCCGAGGTTACCCTCAGTTTATCAAAGGCTACCCTCTTCTAAGCTGCGAAGATCTGTTTGAGGGTGAAGTAACCATTGCTTGGATTGTAACGTTGTACGTTATAGTGTCCGAAATTAGTTGGTTCCACCCACTAAAAAGGACTTGTAGTGCGTTTATTCGTTCTCGGAGGGTCTCTTCTACTTCTACTATTTTCTCCTTTTCGCTTGTTCACGGCGAGCCTCTCTCGCGCAGCCTCATGCGAATGTGGGAATCGGGGATCACGTCCAAGCTGACGGACGACGAGTTCATGCGACAGGAGTTGCAACTGGGGGTCCGGGACACGGAGGGGGGAGGCCACCAGCAGAAGCTGATAACCTTTGCCCTCCGGAGGATGTCCAGCGCGTTCGCGCTTCTAGGCGCCGGAATCTTCATCGCCAGTACGTTCCTTTCGGCTGCACATCTTAACTGAAAAACTTCTTGAACTGTACCAGTTCCTGTGAGATGATCCGTTGCCAATGGAAGTTGTCGCCCCCCTCACCAATGTATCACAAAGCAGACAATTATGAGAGTGATTAAATGCTACTTCATTTACACATTCTCCTCCTTATTAGGTCTGGCATTTGCGACGGAATGGCTCGCGTGGCGGTGGGACCTGAGACATAGATTACATCTGCTTCACTACAGACTTAAGGACATCCTGGTCGTGAGAGCAAGAGGACGCTGAACCAGTTCCCAAACTCGGAGTAGCGCGACGAGAAGAATCCGATGTTCATATCAATGTTAATTTTTGAGTCGATCGTCCTGGGTTTGCCTATTGGTCATACCTGGGGCTGTGTGTTTTAAGCACGGAAATCTTGGTAATACGCACCACAGAATATATCTAACCAATTCCTATAAATAAGCACAAATTTGCGTGAAATATCTAAGATTACATCTATGATGTCATCAGAAGCAGGCAAACCGCACCTTCATATTAATTTCAGCTTGAATTCATGGAAGCAATTAGCAACCAGTCACTTCCAAGATGGGGCCCACGGGTCGGGGTCAAGGTTTCACACAGACCCTCACACAACGTTTCTTGAACTTTTTTTTCTCATACCATGGGGAAATTTTACATTTAATTCATGGATTGAAAAAACCGACATTTTCTTTTAGCAGCCTGGTCCCAATATGTAAATAATGTGCTCTTGAATTTTGCATGCTGATTCCGGCTACCCATGAATGAGGGAAAAATATGACAGTGGAAGTATTAAGAAATCTCGGCCCTAGTCGTATATGGCAAATGATATGAGGTGTGTGTTTAATAATCCTTGAAGCACCTGGAAGGTTTGGTAAGCTAAGGTGGCTAAGGAGTGCGACAAGTTCTCGAAATTGCTTTAAAAAAAAATTCTCCTTCAAAAGAGCAATGAGACTCGACACAAATCATTCATAATAAAATCATCAAATTCACGAAATATTTCCCAATTGTGGAAAAAGTCTATCCCCTGTACCGCATCCCCACGACGATGAGTTTTCGCAAAACGTTTCCAAATAACGATTTCGGCCAAATGACTTCGACGCGACAGGGGATAGTTAAATTGCCTGGCTGAGGAATGAGAGGAAAATGCATCATCGAGAGATGTTGCACAAACGAATGCTTTAAAGTAAAACATGACCACGAAATTACTCCCGTCGTTCACAAGGTTGTCAAGGGCAACTCTGAGCGGATGGTAATAGCTGCGAGGGACAAAATCCAGCGAGACTTGATTAGTCCACGAAGCCTGCTCTTATAGAACGGCTCGCTGACTTCATAACATGCGCTAGATTTTTACCCCCCCCCCCCCCTGGCTCTGACTCTGGCTCTGGCCCTGGGGGTGGAGAAAACCCTCTCACTTCGTACAATTTCAGGAGGGAGGGGGAGGGGTTGAGCAGAAAATAGCAATTTGAAATCTTCCCATTTCGTCCACCGTTTAATTTCTCATTTTACCGAAGGTGCAAATATGCCATGGAGGACTCAAAACACACATGTTTACATGTCGCAGCACGCTGCGAGAGCAGCTGGAGGTTACTTCAACCCGAAAGCATCTAATGCTTGCAATTTTTGCACAATCTTAAAAATATACATATGTACATATATTGGCGAAAAGAACGAACCCCGTCCAGGATCATCCACGGAGAGATCCAAAAACGAGTTCCAACTGGGACACGGGTCTCTTTCAACACCTGGGCGAATGCGAGAGAGACAGAAGGGGGAACGGACCCTCTCTGCTAGTTCCTTTGAGACGACGCGAAATTCCACCGACCGTCGACTCCCCAACCGTTCTGGGTCTCCATAGACCTTTTCTCCTGCAGGTCCTATTGGGGGAATCGAGGATCTTGCGTGAGATGGAAAAATACCTTGCAGTTGAGGAAATGAAAGCCATTCGTGAAGAAAAAAGAGAGGAAAAAAAAAGATAATGACGTTGAGATTCAGAGAAAACCGGCGACGAGCTGGAGAGTGAAGGACCTGCAGCTCCTTCCACAGCGGCGGCGAGAGGCGAACTGCAGGAGGTAGGAAACGTGGAGGGTCACGTGGTGCATGGCGAGGTGGATGACGTCACGAGGTCACCTGGTCCGCGGATGAAGGTCCGTGCAGTGGGGGTTAGTTCAGGTTTTTCCTCGAGGGCGAATATCTCACGCTCTCTAGCGCATTCGCGGGTTCTGGTTTCTTTCGGTTTAAGGCAGGGATGACGTCTCGACGCTGTCGCCGGAAAGAGCTTCGGTCTTCTGTCAACGTTCAACTGTAATGATCAGATCAGATCGCGGTGCAGTTTCAGTTTCGCAGTTTTGGCCGACCGCAATTCAACTTGAAAAGGTGAAAGGTGAAAGTCGCGGTCGACTGTTATTGTCACTGTCGGCCTGCCACGGAAGACGTCATGAGCCGGCAGAGGAGAGACACGAGAGCCACACGTCCGACCACGACCGAAGGCGCAGAACGGGGGACGGACCAAAGAGAATGTATAATGGAGGCGCTGCACCCTTCCAGGCGCTGCCGCCATCTTAATGAAGTCGCACGAGCAAGGAGACATGGAGAGAGAGATAGGGCTAAAGAGGCAACTATCCCCGCGCTATATGCCTGGGGGCCTCCAAGCCGGGACCCAACCGACCATGCTACTCACTCCCACGTGCCGAGACGGGCGGAAGCAATTTTAAGTCTCCAGGCAGCAAAGGCCTCTCCGGCGATATCGATATACGCTCCATGGGACGGACGACCCGGCAGACGGGACATGACCTGATGGTTTCTCACATACCCCAAAAAGCACAAGATCGAGAGTTGATGGGGAATACTTCGCCGATGGGCATGGGCCATGCGGCAGCACTATCATAACAACCCGCACTAGCCCCGAGGCGAAAATACTCTTATTCGATCACTATTTTTTACTCATGACAATTCGCTCCCCCACTTGTTCAAATGTTCGATGGCACCTTGGTTGCTCGCAATCTGGCAGGGCCTCTATGGCCAAAATTAAGGGGCCAGACTCGGCCCTGACCCCTGGGACCGCTCCGAGAAGGAGGGAAACGAGCCCATCGCCCGCTCGTTCTGAATGATGAGAAGGCCTTTCTCCTCGAGGAGGAAAATGACATACCGAGTTTTCACGGATATGGTTTGCCTGCTGCTACTTTCGGTCGCAGTCATTCATGCGTGGGCGTGAATTCGTCGCAGAGAAGAGAGCGAGTACCCTTCCCGAATAGTCTCCGGCAAGTTCTATGAATTGCTAAAAAGGTCCAAAAGGACCATCGAGGACCTTCCTAAGCCTATGCCAACAGTCCAAGAATTTAGGGAAGAATACACCTTGAACACGCGGTGCCGGCGCAATGCAAAAGGTGCTGGCTAAGCCCGAGCTCATGCTCGAGCTGCACAGAATGTACAGTAGCGGCTAAATCAAATCCAATCAAGGATGCATCCGTATGTGTTTCCTAATAGACACGGGCACATTCCTTCGCTTTCGCTAGCACAACAAATTGGTAACGCTTCTTAGGCAAACCGCAGGTAAATGAGAAAAAACCCTGTTCATTAGCATCGTAATGACTCACGAAAATGGTTTTCACAAGGTCAATAAAGGACTTAACTGCACAGGCAAAAAAATCCATCCGTGGCGTCGTTATGAGAGAAAGAGTTCTTACCTCCCTCCATAGATGTCGGCGGCAGATAGACGTGGTTCCCGATTCCTCTAGATCGTCATTCCCTCCAAAGGATGGCACACGAGACAGGGTCCTCCATTCCTCGTCCCCTCCAGGGAATTCGCCAGTGAAACCGGTTACGAATGAAACCACGTCAAGACTACTCAGGATTTCTGCTTGGAACAGCTTTTATACCCTCCCTTTCCTTGGATGCAGCGGTCGACCTTGGCACTCCCCCTTCCCTTCCAGATATCCATCTCCCCCACTTCCGGCTTCCTTTCCACCTTCCCCCTTGCACCGATTACGAGTCTGTTGGCGAAGGAATTCCTTCCAACTCGTCACTTACTCTCTCTTTAAAAGCACGCTGGACCTATTTCCACTGCACAACAGTGAATTTTCCCTACTTTGTAAAACGGTTCATAATTGGTTTTAAATGACTCCAGCCTGTTCTTAGAAGAGGGGTTAGACATATCGGTTAATTATAAATCCATTGAAATAAGCAATATCACCCAGCATCACCTCTGATTCAGATTTCCCTCCTCGTTTCGCCTCCGCGTCTTCCTTTCATCCTCACGATTTCATTTACCTCGCCTCTGCTACATTTCAATCCTCAATTGAAAAAAAAATTCAATTTCGAGACTGCTTTGGAATTTAGGCTGATGGAATGACGGATTTCAACGTTTCTGATCCGGTCTGAGAAAACGAATTCATTTCCATGTCGCCGGAGGATCGATCCCTCGATCTTTCCATTCATTTCCCGAAGTCATCTGAACGCTTTGCTCACGGCATATGAAATGGGAACGGACTTTAAGAAGCATTTTAAACAGAATGCATTCCCGGCGCTTAAAAGTGATGTAAAACGTTTGAGGAAAAAATACTTCTCCTCCAGCTGACGAACGAGAATGCCCGAATGAAGTGTCTGTGAATTTCCCTGAAATTTCCCAAGACATCACCCCAGTTGGGAGCAAAGCAGCTGATGATTCGGAGTGGACGGCCAACTTTCCAGTCGAGCAGCCCGTGTGGGCCATAGTTTCTTGCCATGCGGCAGCGAACATTTGAGCCATTTGTGTGATTGTCATCCGACTTTGTTGTGCGATCAAGCAAGGTTCCTGCTGATTATGCGAGACGTCGCCAAAGTTGGCGTTTTCTGTGGTTTCATTGAACACGTTCGCTATGCGTTCCCACTGGATTTCCTGCGGGGATGGATGGAGAAGGATGCTACGCAGAGTCGCAAATCCTCGTGTATACATTGTGTCGCTTTCTCACTCGAACGGTACAGGGGTTGACTTGTCTACAATGCAGTACTGCCTTTAGTACATGTCAGAGGATGGACCACCTCTCACTGTTCCATGAAGTGTCCGCGAGAACATTTTTTCGTTCTCCCACCGAGTCGAAGAAGTGATAGAAGCCAGCACCTTCCCTTGCACAAACGTGTCTCATTCTACAGGAGTCTCACTCGACGTCGCGCGAAGCAGCACACCAGCCAGAATCATCATACTGTGCACAAAATCTAATGCTGCCAGCTGCTCCTTTCGGTCGCACGATCGATAGCGAGATTGTGAGCGTTACCCAGCGTTAGGATATATATCTCCTTAGATTAGAGAAGGGCGTATAGGGTCGCCAAAAATGCATATTTTGATTTCTCCATGGCATATTTTCACCCCGATGAAACGAGAAATTAAATTGTGGATTAAACGGGAAGACTTCATCGTGGATCAGTCTTCCTAATCTCGTGTCCCACCTGCACTTGAACGAATAGGAAGGGGTTAACCCTCTGTGAGCCTCCTTCGAGCCCTATATGAGTCAGGAGTCGGTCGTCAATGGAGCGTTTTGCCTGCTCGTAGATGCATCTCATTAGCATCATTGCATTTTAACGTGAATATTTTTAGGAATCGATTTTGTTCTCTTGGCCATTTTCTGGCTTAGCAGAGTTCCTACACTCTTAGAAAAAGGGAGCGATTTTTCTGAAAAAAAAAAGAGTAAAATAGCTAACTCCAGCTTCACCCCTCAGCACTCTGGGAAAGGAGCGAATTTACTCCATCACGAAGGAGTAAAATTGCTCTCCTCCTCCGTGAGTAAAAACGCTCCCAATCAGAAAGTGACAGAGATGTCATGCGAACGCGAAAATTCTCATATACAGTATAATGTGTGTCGCTTTCGCTCTCGTACAGGGGATGACCTACCTCTGACAATACCGATTGCAGCACAGGCCAGAGGGTGGATCACCTCTTACAGGTTCCGTGGAGTATGCAGGATGTAAGTAAGTCCCTTATTGCCTCAATTAATTGAGATATATGATTAAATGAAGTTCGCAGACACTGTCCATTTATTCTCGACCTCCTATGCCGATAAAACATGACACTTTTTTTTTTTTTTTTTTTTTTTTTTTTTTT